>JAUCNO010000318.1:7276352-7299084 GCA_032353835.1 Enteromius viviparus | reverse complement strand
GGCCAGGCCAAGTGATTAGCACACCTGATTCTGATCATTTGAATGGGTGAGCGAAAACTTTTGGTAATATAGTATATGTAAAATATATAAACTATGTAAATAAGGCAAATATTCCCGCTTTTCTTAATACACCATTTACTAAAAGGACCTTTTAAAAGTGCTTTAGACATAAGTTGAGTTTTATAAGAGATTGATTAATCTCAACGTGAATCCAGCTCCCATGTACATTCTCAAACAGCTGTGACTCATAGGCATGTCATGCCTCATTATTGTGTGTACAGTTTATAAACCCTCACTCCTACACAGGGCACCTGCAGTCATTACCTGGTTTGCCTGCTTTCATTAACCAGTACCTGTTTTAATCCCCTCAATGCTGGAATTGATGAAATCATCAGCGCTAATGTCAGTAAGTTGCCCTTTTCTTTTACAGAAAATGCGGAACGAGCCATCAAATCTGCTCTCTCTCTCTCCTGCGGTTGCCATGACAGTGAGTCACACCAAGGCGTATCTTGTCAGTAAGCTCAGTTTTGCCTTCACATGTGTTTCATAGTAGCTGTAATCAATACCTGAAAGTTTTACCTGCTTTTAACCAGTTCCAACATTTGCATGCAAATCTAGCAAATCGAACCATTCAACTTTGTTTAGTTAGTTTTGTTAAGTAATCTTTTTATGATTCAGTCAAAAGATGATTTTATGATTCAGCTAAAAACAAGTCTTTTCAAAATTGCTAAATGACTGTTGCCCTTTTTCGGCTTCAACGCACTATACAGTAAAACACTCCTCTACTTGCTGACTCGATTTTACCCGCTTTATTCTGGATCTAAATGATGTGCACCAGTTGAAAAATGCTGAACGCTGTGTGAATTTGACATAAATCACTAGTAAATTGTACCATGAGAGCCCTTACAGTCTGGAATTGGTTTAAAGAGAAAGGGGAGAGTAGATGTGTGAAGATTGATTGAGGGGAGATGAGTCAGCCATGAACCACAAAGCTGAGATTCATCAGTACCTCGAGTGTAGATTTAGCTGATGGTAAACTGCACTGGCCTTCAAGGATGATGACGCTCTTAAACTATGTGCTGTCACTTCTGGGTGAGTGAGCAATTCAACAGGAATCCTGAGAACTCCGTTTTGAATTAAAAGGAATGCTTGGCTGTAGACATGACGGATGCACCCTGTCTCTTTCTTGTTCACTTTCTTTTATTTTCCTGGTCCTCTCTCTCTCTCTCTCTCTCTCTCTCTCGCCCCCTCCAAGTTATATTTGTCCAGAGACCCGAGGTCACATAAAGAAGCTGTATGCTGGCAGGCATGATTTCACCATGCTGTTCCTTTTGGCTCTCTTTGTATGACAGGAAACAGATCAGATGTAGTAGCTTTGGAGTGGATCAGAGATGCAAGATACACAATAAAGAGATTACTATAATGCAGACACGACGAGTCATTGTAATTCTACAGCAATAAGCTGCTAATTTTTTTTTTATATTTCTTATTATACAGCAGCTACCTCCAGTCTTCACACCTGAATCTGTGATAATTTCTCTAGTAGGTGGGGACAAGTGACTGTCTTTATGAGTGAGTCATTAAATCAGTAATTTACACTGTATGGTTTAGTAATGAAGCACCACTATTGTGTGTTGGCCAACGCGAAGGGGAGGGCTGTTGTATAAGACTGAAGGGCTTTATTCTGCGATAACAACCTGCTAGCTGTATATTATCCTGCTTATTACATGGCTTCTTTCAAACATAGATATGAGTTTAAACTAATTAATTTACTAGCTCCTTAAGTGAAAGCTTCCACAAAAAATCACTGAGTAACTTATTGAGTTATTTTCAAATATTTTCAAATGGGTTTATCTCTGCCCAATATTGTCCTATCCTATCAAACCATTCATCAATACAATCATTTATTCGAAGTTCAGAGGATGCATAAACCTCAATTAAAAAAATTAATTACACTTATGATTGGTTTTGTGTTTAGGGTCACGTTACTGTATTTTTCGATTAAATAAATGCAGCCATAGCGAGCAAAATAACATGTATATAATATATAAATGTATTGCGTATAATTTCATATATAATAAATGAAATACAGTATATAATGTATTTCTAAAAATAATATGTATTGAAGCATATTGTTTTATTTTAAAATTGTAAAAATGATTAAAAACTCACTGAGCCTAGGAGGTTGGTCTCAGATAATAAATTTTATCAGTGGCTGTGATTTTCTCTGAAAGACTCATATCATAATTAATGTTTTTCTGTCTAATCCTGCAGCCTTACAGTTGCGATATATTGAGTCACAATCATGACCAATATCTCGCCAGCATGTTACGCGGGGCGTTAGGAATGACATCTCTGCAGTCTGTCGGTGGAATATCTAATTAACAACATAAAGGAGAAGAGAAAAAAGAGGCCATGACGACCAGGCTCTTACAGATAAAAACTCATTTTCATTAGGCGCAGAGTGACATGCAATCTGGGAACGGCCTTGTGTGAAAAGTTCACTGATAGTCGCCTCGTTTCATCCCTGTTTCCATCTCTGGAATTTCTCCATCAGTTTTCTGCCCATTTGCAGCCCATCAACGCTCCCTCACGAGACATTATTAAAGACGATTTGAGAATATCACACAGGTTATTATCTGACTTGTAATTACGGAAGCCTGCTTCTCAAAGGCTCAAAAGATTCGTTCGCAACATTCTTGTGATTTCTCTTGATAAAAAATAATTTAGACTAAATAAAGTCTGTGTAATTTGTGTATACTTTCTTTTATTAAAATGACTTCCCTCTCCATGGACCTGCTTGTCTGTCAAGCCTTTGCCTCCCTCCATTTCGCTTTGGTTTTCTTGATCTGTGTGATTATTTGACATCTGGATGTGTGTCTGATATTGTTATTATGCTTAAATCCTCTAGATTTACCATCCACTATTTCCCCGATGACTCGGCATGTGGTAACGGCTCAGTGGCCCTACAGGCAGCTACTACTGACTGGTCATTTCATCAGTCACACTTCACTACCTCGGCTCTACCACTATCTCAACTTTAAAGGTCACTGTAAGTTTATGTGTTATACATGTAGTCAGGCATTTGTAAGTGTCTTTTTTCTGATTGTCAATCTAAAAATGTGCGTGTGAGAATAAAGGGACCAAAGGCTCTCAGATCTTGTCATCCTCAGACAATTGAGCAGTCAGATGAATGTGTTTTGTTGGCCTTTTGCTGATAGGAGGCTTGAAGGAACAGTTCACCCAAAAAAGAAAATTCTGTCATTTACACAACCTTGTGTCATTTCAAACCCGTTTGACTTTCCTCAAAGCATGTAAGTGCTTTAAATGGTTTTAAATGACAATTTTATGCTTTTGAATTTTAAAGGGGTCACAGCTAGTTGTGTCCATGATGTAAAGCCCATTTAAATTAATTGTGAAAGTTATTTTAATTTTGTCTCAAATTTGCATGATTTTCTGTCTTCTGGAAGTTGTCTTTTGCATACAGTTAAAGTGAATGGTGAGCAGGACCTGTGAAGCTCCATAATTGACAAATAGGCAACATGGACGTATGTTGCATTCATATATGGTGTATTGTGATCAGTTACAGATCACTCAAGAAACTTTATTTTTTCTTCTGTGGTCTTTTCTGTCGTTGTTGGAGCTTGACAACCCCTGGTTCTGTGGAAGACGAGGTTCAGATTTTTTAAGTGGATAAGTTTTAATAGAGCCCTTTTTGTCTGCAAAACATAAAGTGCAAAGCGCTCAGGAGGTCAAGGATTTCCTCGTGGAATGAGCTCTTTAAGTTCGCTCTGACATTTTCAAGTTTGAAGAACATCTTTTCTATACAGAGTTTGACTTCTGATCCTTTGGGAGTCTTGGACCCATTATACTGTCAGTGAGGATTTTTCAGGGAGTATTTATATCTACAGGGATGGTGTTGTACCATTAGATTTTTAATTATTAAAAAAAAAAAGATAAATATTGTTTAACTGTATTCCAGTTTGTATAGTTTAAGCTGAGCTACAGTGAACACATCAGATATAAATTTGTACTGCTGTGTTTATATAATCACCATTCATAAGTTTAGGGGTAGAAAGAGTTATTAAAAAAAACGAACAATAGAAAAATAAAAATCAGCAAGGATGCATTGAATTTATCAAAAGTAACATGAGACATCTGTCATTTGCAGTTTTACAAAAGCTTTGTATTTTAAATAAATCAGATTCTTTGATATTGGCAAATCAGCTTATTAGTATGATTTATTAAAAAAAAAAAAAAAAAACATTGTGAAAGACTAGAGTTATTTAAACAGTATGTTTGAGAACACAGCAAAGAAAAGCAAACATAGCCTTTAGTTGGAACATGAGATATACAGTATGTGTTGTGGACATCGTCCAAGCATTTCTTTCTGCCATATGAGATCCTTTTTTTTTATTTTTTTTCCTCATTCAGTCGTATCAGAAACATTTCCTGTCTACTCAAACATTTGGTAGATAAATGTTGACTCGCAAATTACCAAAAAATGGGAGGTACATACTGTATAACCGCCAGTCACAACATGATCAGTTTACCTTATTCGATTTAAAATTTTTGTTCCACCCCATCTCCAACCAAACTAACATTGTCTGTCTTTACAGACAAGAAGTCACACCTCTTTAGTTTTCCACATCCCTTGTGTGCTTAATGTGATCAAAAATACAAAACTGTAAGTGAAAATGGTTCTTTTTTTGCATTTTTATCATTTTAATCACTTTCATTTGCATGTAATATTTTATTCAGAAAAGATGCATTAAACTGATTAAAAGTGATAGCTTCAAAACTTTCTATTAATCAAAGTATCCTGAAAAAACCCTATTGAGATTAATAAGAAATAGTTTTTAGAAGCAAATCGGCAAATTCAGAATTATTTCTGAATTTAGTGCCATCACTAAATTATAGTAATATTTCACAATATTTTGTTTTTATTGCATTTTTCATCAGAAAAATTTAGCCTTGGGTAAGCATAGACAGTCTTGCCAACCCCCAATTTTGTTGTTTTTCCAAATTTTCTCTCTTTAAAGGAATAACAAAGTGAGTAAAGCAGTATGATCATGCTTTCCAGTGTGATTTGCCAATTATCCAAAATGCATCCTGAGTTTCACAAACATCTTTTTCTTTCAATTTTCTTATTTTGATTTGTAAACCAAAAAAAATAGGGATTAGACATAATGTCAAATATTTCCCATTACAATGTTTGTTTGTTTCTTGTTGTCCCAAAACTTTTTGTTTTGATTTTCAGCATGACTAGGCTCCTCTGTATATTTCTACAAAGCTCTAAAAACAGAAACTTTCTGAGAGTAGGCTTCAGTCATATTATCAGGCAGACTTTTTAAATTTGAGACATGTTCTCAAGTGCTAACGGCTAGGTTTTCTGTCTATAATAGTACAATTAGAGAATTTTTGGTTGTCTTTTCCAAGATTTTGAGAAAGGTGAACAGTTTCAGTACTGATTTGGTTTATATTACCTCTTTCACTTCACTATTCTGGGCTACAGTATATGATCATGTGTGCAGTTATTTTCCAAAGCCAACGTGACCCTGACTCTCCGATAACCAAAGAATGGCACCCCTTCTACCTGCTGTTCTCCTTCCTTAATCATAACCACTTTTTCCCCCCCTGTCTCTTTTTCTCTCTTTCTCCCATCCATCGATCAGCATGCTGTCTCTGTTCCCGATTTCCCTCAGTCTTTTCAGCCACTCAGAGTCAATGCACGCGCTTTGTCTCTCCTCTTTTCAGATGAAGCAGCTCAATCCCCAAATCAATGTCCTCTCTATTCTGTCAAATGCCGGGAATTTGTTTTTCGTGTATTTGATGTAGCCAGAAAGAGGCGTTGGATGTCGAGGGATGCAGAAAAGGAAAACAGTGCAAGAGAGAGTCATCTTCTGTGGAGAGAGCGAGAAACATAATTGAAGTCCAATTCACAAATAGAGCACTCAGAAAACTGCTGGATTTATCGCTCTTATTGCTGTTTTCTTGTCTGGGCTGTTTGAGAGAGTGGCGTGACACACATTTCATACTCTGAATTTTTAAACAGCCTATCATGCTACAATGTAATACTTTGTATGAACATAAATGTAAATAAATCAGTTGTCGTTTCATACAGATCGGAAAGCATAAAGCCATTTTGAACAAATGCAACAGTGCAATACAAACATAACACAAGATTTCTAAAGGCACAGACTCACAAGAAAGGGGAATGTTGTGCTGTGGGTTATTACTAGAGGTCAGGGGTCAGTCCTAGTGTAGAGTTCCCTTCTGGAACAAAAATCTAATGTCAAAGGTCATTTTAATAGCCATTTTCTGTTCCCTTGGCAAGAGCACAAATGCAACAAGAACAACCAGAAGGTTTTTCCAGAAATTTCAGGAGCTCAGTGTTGAACTAGCATGAACTGTCTGTTAGAGTTGTGTTGCTCACACTGACGGACACCATGTGACTATACACTATGTATAGTCCTAAAAAAAGTGGCTTAATTTAATGGCTCAGTGGCTATTTTCATATATTACTGTTTAATCATTGTAGTGGTGACCACTATATCAATTAGTTTGTCACCATCTCACAAGGTTCTATTACAATCAATGAAGCTCTCTACACTTCGCAATGAGCCTCTTGTCTACACTTTGTTATAATAAGATGATTATCGTGTTTGCAGAAACTGAAGCAGTGAATGGATTCCAACTTCAAGACCTCATTGCACTCAAGAAATCAACAAATATGTGATTAGCTACATTGCACAACCCCTTGAAAAACACATAGTAGCACATAGCTGTATTACTACATTGGGTGTGCTTTTTCGGATATTTCACTTCTCCTTGTGTTTCTTTTGACCTTTTTTAATTGTAACTGGTGATACTTTATTGTGATAGCGTCCCCAATCCAGGGCCATTGCTGGGGTTTGTGGGACCCCGGTGAAGGTTGTACCTGTGGGCCCTGGGACTAGTTCATGTTGCATAGTGATCTTGCTGCCTGCATTTATTTGGCATTCACCTGAGATTCCTGTAGTGCACTTTCAGAGTATCTCTGCAACCCTCCACCTTCCCTAGCTCCACCTGTATACATCTGCTATGGGTTATTTTATGTGCTATTTGTTCCCCAGCTAGACACCGTATTGGCATATGTATTGTCAGTAGCAAGTTCCTGTTCAATAACCTACAACTACAGCAATAACCAACAGCAGCGTAGCAGATCTATTCTGCCAAGACCAAATAAATTATCATTATCATATCCTTTACCAAGCTAAAATCTTCAGGGAATTGTCATGATTGAAATATAGATTCATTCTTATTTAAGAATTCAGTCAAGAACAGTGATTTTATCTCCTATTTTCTTGGATTAACATGAATCTTTTCATTTTTTGACATATAAGAACTCAGTGTACTATAGAAACATCCTGTAAGTTTCAGAACTAAACAGCTTATATTAAAGCCAGTCTACCAAAATAACTGCTTGTAGAAAATTCGATGCAGGATTTTCAGAAAGACTGAAACTCAAAGACAACTCAACTTTTTACGCTCTTTTATGACAGACAGTCTTTCGAGGACATTCACTAAGACTGGTATTTTTTTAAGTTATATAAGTTTTTATGTTTGTCTGTTCAAGCTTAAGAAGAACGCAAAACACAATTCAGTTCCATGGGCTAAATTAAGCTCTTATGCATTTTTCATGCTTAAATGTTTAAATTGTCGAGGTAGTTACTCGTGTTTTGCAAGACATTTGGTAGCATTTCCTGAATTGTTACTATGTGGTTTCTTATTAATCAACTCCGTTTATATAATGTTTACTAGATGTGACTTTAAAGACAACAAACTGTCTTTATACGTCTACCATCTATTTGGTATGTTTACACCCTCTTTCTCTTCCTTCCATCAATGCCTCACTATTTTATTCATTATTGCCCTACTTTATTCTAGGCAGGTTGAGTCCATAAAGAAGCAGGTGTTGTAGACGCAGGACATTCGTGTCACGTGGAAGGGGCTGCCATCGTATTTATCCACGCTCGAGTGCTCAGAGGAGCTGACTGCACACTGCAAAAGAGACGACGAAAATTGCTCATGACCCAGATAATCTGGGCTGACTCTCTGACAGGGCCTAATTTAATTACAGGGCAATTAAAGATCAGTATGAAGCAGCGAGAGGCTGGCCCCACCACAGAGCTGATGATCCCCCTACAAGGCATCTACCTGCTGGCATGACAACCACTCACAAGCACGATGCATTACACGCGGCTGGAGAGAGTCAACTCCAGAAGCAGGTGATGTTTTGAGGTTAACATGGCAGGCAATTTAGCATTTTTGAGTAAAATGATTTCATTTTCAAACTAGAATTTTAAACGCGTACATTTTGTTTAATGTCACTGAAGGTTCTACACACATGAGTGTTAGCTCACTGTAACCGTTATACAAAGACACCATCAGATTGACTTCTCTAATTAAACATAAAACAACCAGAGCGTATAAACGACGATCACAACATCAGAAACTAGCTCTGAACCATCGTTTTATAACAGCTCCTGGTATACACATACAAATGGCAGCAGTGCCCAGCAGATGTGCTTTCTGCCCCTCACATCTGTCAGCATATGCTTACAAACAGTTTACTAGATTTCCATTTCAAAGAAATACACTACATGTGCTTGGTTCTTCTTTTCGTAATTTAACTAAAGCGGCAGGCAGAGAAAACCCCTAAATGAGGCAAACCTGACAGTAGGTGTCATTGATCTGTAATTACTTATAGTTGAATTGAGATGCCCTGAGCTCCCAAACAGCCGTCAATCACTCTTCTCACCTCAACATCTCCTGGGGGCCAGGAGGAGGATTTCCTCCAGAGCAGAGCTGAACCGTGAGATTAAGTGTGACAATTTCCTTGCCGCCACAGCGCAAGGGCTAATCCATTTCCCATCAGGAATCGCCAGGAGTGTGTAACATTTCTTCTAGAAGGATCACAAAACTACCACACACATGTGCTGCCCACAGATCTGAGTCATATAGATCTTATAGATGAACTTATTTTGATTCACAACAGTGAGTCATAGCGCATATTCATTGGTGTGTGTGTGTTTGTGTGTAGCCAAAAAGTGCCAGGCACTAAAGAATGAAGGATTTAGTGCGTCTCGGGAGAAAGCATGACGCAAACTGTACTGTTTGAGAGTTAAGCCAGGCGAACAGTATCACAACAACACATCTTCAGAAGTTAGTTACTTCTTTACTTTAGTTAAAGTGGAAATTAAAGTCTTTGCCACAATGCACTGCATATATATATAGAGAGAGAGAGACTATAAAATGGGAAGGATTTATCAGATGAGTCAGAACAACTTGCAAAACTTGCTGCATAAAATTGGCTTAATTGGATGATAATTTGCAGGCTCAATAATTTAATTTTCAAGTGTGTTTCATCTAAAAATAAATAAATAGAAAAATAATAATTAAGCCAAGTCTTATGATATATCAGCAAGTTATTTGTTGCTGAATACCATTAACATCTCAGATAGTTTAAATTGACATTGACTATGCCAGTGTATTAGGTTTAGGCTCCAGTCCAATCAAAAGAAAATAAGGCACTATGCACTAATACAGTATATGTTTTTAACCATGTAGTGCATGAATTTTATCACGTTATATTCTCATTAATAATCAGAGTCCGATAGCGCCTCCCTCTTTGTGATGTAATCAAAGCTGTGACAGTTGATTGCATGAAGTGTCCAACACTTATATATAGATTTTTAATTTTATTTCGAATTTTCACATGGCACATTCATATAATATCTGGAAATCATAATTATTAGCTTCTCATTTATTAAATTAAGCACTTATCAAATGGACATGAAATACAGATTTTCGTTGAAAAAAGTTCAAAGAAAACACTGCAACAGTATTATTAATACTGAAGCTGATAACTAAGCAACGGCACCAGTTGTCCTGAAACAAGAACGAATCTGCTGTGATGGGAGAGACAAGAACGCAGGGCTGGTTTCAGTTACTCTGATATACAGCATTGCAATGAATGATGGCAAACATTAGAAAATACGGCACAGTTTACTAATCAATAAGTATTCCTAAAAGCCACATAATAAATCACCATCTAGTTCTTTTAAAAAACTGTAATCAAATGACATCCGTAATTAAGAATAAAAAATGAGGTGTTTATATTAGGTGACCTTAACTAATATGCACTTATATTTAAACTAATAATTTGATATCATGTACTTACATGTTTTTACATTGTACTTGTGCATCGTACTGTTGACCCATCCCTCACACCTTTAACCTACCAATACCACTAAACCTGTCCCTAACCTTACCCGTATCCCATCTCAATAGCAGCAAATGCTATTTTGCAATACAGTATAAACAGATTAAGTACATAATATGAGGTGGGACCTCACTATAATAAAATATATATATTTTGTAGTAACTCTCCGCTTCGCCTTCAGAGACTCAGTCTGAAGGAAATGCTCAACAGGAGCAACTAATGTGCTGCCATGGAACCTTCCTGCATTTTTTGCAGCCCCTGATGGATGTTTTTCTCTGTCTGGCTCTGCTAAAGGGCTCTGGAGGTCATCCTCCTACTCAAGATGTGGTTATCACCACTCCACGGGCATGCAGCTGTCTTTGTGCCAGTGTTTCTGCCATGTTTAATTCATAGAACCAGTCTGGCATGTGACAGCCTTTGAATAGTTACACACGACAATAAACCCTGAAGCACTCCCACAAGCCCCCACAATGCACTACTACTCTCACTTGCCGTGTTTTGATATTTTCATCATCTTTAAAAGGGCCACCTCATTCACTAAACCCATTTTTTCCACACTGCCTAAAAAGTTCCTTTTTTTACTAATTAAAAATGAACTGCGGGTCATGGATGTATTAATATAAACATTAAACTAAGTGCATTGTTTTCTATCATTTATTAATTAACGGTGATAATGATTTAAGTGCGTAATTTTTAATAATCACAAAAAAACAATGTACTGCTGTTTACAAATTTTACATTTTCTTGCTCAGGTGCAGTCAAATGCTCCCATTTAAGAGATAAAATGTGGAAAAACACCACACAAGTGGAAAAAGGGCTAGACTTGTTTCCATGGCTACTTGTACATTACTTTTCACAAGGTCCCATGTTCTATACAGGTTCAGCGGTTTTGTGCGTGCGTACTTGTTCACTTTTGATCTGCTTCAGCAGCTGAAGTACAAATAGTTTAATTTTACCACTCAAATATCATCGGAACATCTCCCAGGATTGATGCACGGAACAAAATCTATCCAGACGTCTTATTCCACCCGCTGTCATTCACAAAATGTAACTTACAGTATGTTGACATTCAAGTCGCCCCATGTAGCAGAATGTCACACGGGCTTTTCTTAACCTGCACACAGTCCGTGACTAAAGTAACCTTGTCTATTGCCATGACGATAAACACCCCCACAACCTGTCCACCCCTTGCGTTTGTCAACCTGTGGCTAAATCAGTGTGGAACAGAAGCTAGGCAGCAATCACATCTACCTTGCTGTGACAAAAACAAGCTAATGAATAAATCATGCAGCTTGCCACACAATAACTCAGCACTGCTTAAAAGATGACCGGTTTATGCGTTGTTGTTTTTGGTTTTTGATATTATGAATTTGAGTTTTTTTGCTGGTTACGCTGAAATGTCTACAGAATATTGTCATTTGAGTATAAATCACTTGGTTGGTTTGTTCGAAACATTAAATTTCCTTCTTGTTTGTCTGTCAGCAGTTTAATATTTAATGGCGCTTCCTTGTTGTCTTTTAGTTTACGAGAGCCAAACTCATATTTTAATTATTTCTTTACTAGACGCCTTTAAAAAAAACAAACTGAAAACTACAGCTTTGAAATAAACTAAGTTTCTGTCCTTCTAGAAGGCCTATTCAGACCTCCCCCCCCTCATTTTGCTCTAATAGTTTTTCTGTGAAGCTGAAAGGCAGCATGCTTTTAACCTTTTAATGCTTTTGCTATATTGCAAGGGCTCTGAGTGCTAGTCTGCTGGAGATCTATTCTACATTGTTATTTAATTGCCATAGACTTAATAATTCCTTTCAGTCCCTGACATTGCAAATGTACCGAAAACATATCTGTATAATCAGACGGTATGAGCTCATACGACTGATGTGAGCTGCCCATGTGAAGTGCTCTTTTTATTTGTCTGTACTGGGTGCGTGTGTACACCATGTGTTTGAAGTGCCGTCCTCTCTCTGTTGTCTAACAAAGCACATGTATCTCCCAAGCTTGTGTCCTCCACATTTAAAAAAACATGCTCTCAGCTCACCCTCACAGTCTTTTATTCTTCCTACTCTTTATTTAGAATTACCATACAACTCATTGTCTTGCCATCTATGTGGTTATTGTGATCCAAGCACGGTGATCCAAAACGGATCGTTCAAGTGTGGACATCAAACAAATGGACCTTGAGCTCAAGAACAAGCGAGCACCTTTAATAATTGATATTTTATACTGTTACTGCATTTCAAGGGATGAGCAAGTGTACTTGTGTTTGGCCTGAGAGGAGAGGTCATGTTATTTTTTTGACCTCTGTACAAGTGCACTTTACACAGTACAGGACGTTCACAAATTTCTAATTTTGTTTGCTTTTTCTACTGAAATTGTTGTTCAAAGGTTTGAGGTCAGCAAGATAAATCTGTATATACACTATATATATATATATAAAGGTACACAAGCTGTCATTGGGATGTGGTACCTTTTCAAAAGGTACATGTTTGTTCCTAAAGAGTCCATTTTGGTACCTTAAAGATACATGTTAGTACTAGATGTGTACATATAGAAGCCTAATAGGTACAAAAGTGGACCATTTGAAAAGGTACTGCCCCAGTGACCGCTTTTGCACCTTTATTTCTGAAAGTTTATAAAAAGAGACAGAAATTGTGATTAAGCAGTGACAGAAAGTAAGAGAAATGATTACAGTTTCCACAAAAACAATAAGCAGCACTAATGTTTTCAACAATAATAATGTGAAATGTTAAACACCACCATATTCAACATGATCTCATGATTCGAAGTATCTTGTTAATTGTAAAAAATTCATTTTCCTACAATTTTACATTTTACATATTATTTTTTATCCTCAATAAAATTGTTATGTTTAGGTTTGGGGTATAGGGTTAAGTGTTCTAAAATAATAATAATAATAAAAAAATATCTTTATTATATACGTTTTAGCTGTCAATACGCAAGAAGATTACATTTTAGGTGTTGTCAATGCATCCATGTTTTAGCATTTACCCAAGCATTTTTTTTATTAATATTAACAATGCAACCAGTCTGGAACATTTAAATTATTTTTGAAGAATCATGTAACACCCAGGACCAAATAGAGTTTCTGAAAATGCAATGACAGTTTTGAAACATATTTAAATATATGTTTTAAATAGAGCTAAGATTTCTTACAACTACAGTTTCTAGTGTATTTTTGATCAAATAAATTCTTTGTTGGGAAGTATAAGAAACGTATTTTAGAAACATTCATCCACAAACATTTTAACAGCAGTTTATAATTTGGGTATTTTTGTATGACATGACATAAATATATCATAATTCAAGGCATTTTAGAATATTTTTTTCTCTCCAGAAAAGTTTGTTTCTGCACAGCTGAGTTTCATTTAACTCTGAAAGTTGGAACTTCCTACTTAGAAAAGAGCAATTGTGTGGTTAACGGTATGTCCGATTTCGCAAAATGCGGGGGTTTGACATCACACAAGTTCGGTGGCGCCCAGGGAGATAATGATAATGATACGCAGTTAATGATACACAGCTAACGATAAACATTCACTGCTTTGCGAATGAAATGTAGGAATTAGTGAAAGCTTTTACAAAAGAGAATCTGTTTGCAAATACTTGTTTAAATTACTGTAAAAGAGTTTTTGTTGTATGTATATAAAATGCAATTTGAGGAGGCATCTTTGTTGACAATGAAAATTGGCTAAACAAATTCTTCCATAGCATTTGCATTCCATCCATTTGTTTCTTTGAATATCATCATCTCAGACTACGTCTGAAGCTAAAAAGGCAAGCAATTTCACGGACTAGGCCTTGATTGTAATTATGGAAACTGATCAATACAACTGATTAGAACAGGACTGACCAGCATTTCTTTTATTAAATTAGTATCGTCTCGCCTCAAGCACTAAACAATAGGAGAACTCACACTCACCGTCAAGCTACACATCACTTTCATTTGCCAAACTCTTCGGCCCAGCTAAATTACGGATGTCTGAAAGGTCATAGCCGTTTTCTTGAAGAAGAAGGAACATATGCTTAAACACAACAACACACCCACACGCCTACACACACACCGGAAACACAGCCGCTGTGTGATCGCTGTAGTATCATGGCCAAGCAGCTCTGGCATTCGGCACCCTGCGGAGGCTGGAAAGGACAAATTAAGCTGCGCTGTGTAGAACCTGTTCACACTGACATGCATGAAAACACAGTGTTAACGGAGAGCAGGAATGCCTTCAGTGATAATGAGAACAATAGAAGAAACACTCGCTATACATACAGCTCCTCAGAATCCTACACACTTCCAAACTGCTGTAATTGGTATAAGAATCTTGCATACAGTAAGGGTCCAACTTGTTAAGACCACATTCAACATGAAGGATGTCTCTCTCTCGCTCTCTCTCTCAGTTTAACTAGAAATTAAGGTTTTAGGAATTTTAAATTTAAAACCAAGAAAAATGGCAACACTTAGTGATATGGTATACCATTAGTTAATGCATTTAATTACAATAATTTAGTATTTATCTTAGTTAAAATGAGTTAAGAAAAAACTTGTCATTGTTAGTTTGTTAGCACAGGTCTATGAAATGATATGAACAGATGCAGCTTTTGATTTTAATAATGTATTAGTAAACGCTGACGTTAACTAAGACTAAAAATGTTTTAGAAATAATGCAGTTAACAAATGAAATTAATATTACAGCAGTCTGAAATGCCTTAATGTTAAAGGTGCTCTATGCGATCTTGCAGGATTTTAGCTCGATTTTATTTTTATCTCAACCCGTATGCATCACCCCTTGATCGTCTTGCTGTCTGCCCTCTGAATACACTGGGAAAAAACCCGCTCTCGAAAGACAACACAGAGGCTGCAATACCGAAAGAAACATTTTGGGCACCACAACAAAAACAAACTGCGGCCAAACAACCGGCAAGAAGAGGTGGAGATTAACGCGCGTTAAACCCCACCTCTTCTTGCCGATTGGTTGGTCGAAGTTTGTTTTGTTTGTACATCCTGCACAGAGCACCTTTAATTTGCACATTTTATCATAATAGCATTAAAGCATGAGTTTTTCAGAGCTCTCGAGCCTCATTCATTCTAATCAGTCGCTGATTTGATTCTGTTGTATTAAAAAAGTCACTTTTCACAAAAATCCTCAAAGAAGTTTGGATTGGCAGTTATGTTTATGTAACCCTTTCACCTCACCTGGTTTCTTCAGACTGCTGCAGTCCAGGAGAGATCTTGAGGAAGACTCTGGACACGTACTCATCACAATTTACACCTCTGTGGGAAGGATTCATCGGCCACAAGCACAAACGCAGGTCTGAAGCTCTCCTCGCGCTCCTGACTCAGGCCTGGGAAGCAGATATTTATAGGACCTGGTTTTTATCTTGAGTATTAATGTGTGAAAGTGACACTCTTCTCTCAGTCTTGCAGATCTTGAGCAGATGCTGATGTCCTGCAGCGCTTTAATTTACTCCGGCCCAGATAACTTCTTCTCCTGCTTCCCACCAGCCAAGATGGCCTCCCTCAACATGTCCGGTACCAGTCTGATTTCAGATTTATTGATATATGAGTTTCAGTTTTATTTAACCCTTTGTGCGTCAATAAAAAATGGTTACAGACTGGTCCATAGTGGACTGAGATGTCCATGTCAAAAAATATAATTAATATGCATTTAAAATAGGCCTGTCAAATGCTACATTTTTTTAATCAAATTAATCAGGATTTTCAGTGGATTAATTAATTTGCAACTACACCTGAATCCTAACCATTTTTTTCTAAAATGCATACCAAAAGATAAATAACAGGACACAGATACACGGCCAAATAAGGGTGGTTTAAATCAAGCTGAAACATACCATATTTGTCTTTTCACCTTTACGCCGGTTTAAAGTTTACACAACTTAAACTTGAGCAAAGTTTTCAATAGAACATAGCATAACATAACAAATTTTATGCACAATTCACAATTGTATGCACACAGTGAGCTTGTGTTTACCGACAGTGGTTTCTGGAAGTATTCCTGGGCCCATTTGGTAATATTAATGACAGAATCATGCAGATGAGTAATGTCGTCTGAGATTTCTCCAGTTTCTCTGAATCTTTTGATCATGTTATGCACTGTAGATTATGAGATTTGCAAAGCCTTGGCAATTTTACATCAAGGAACGTTGTTTTTATAGTATTCCACAATATTTGTATGGACTCTTTCACTTGGGTGCCCTTTTCACTCTTTCATTTTATTAAAATTAAAAAAAACTGTAATTCAGGTTGTACTATTATATACTGTGCTTGGTTTCAAGTACTATTTTCATTTTTATTCTGCACTGTATAGAGTAATTCTAAACCTGTATTGCAGCATTCGGTTGATAAATTAAATAAGTGCTAGCTTCTTGTACTGCAAATCACAGCGCGGAAACTTAGCGGGAGAGATAATGTGATCAAAACATATTTAGGAAGCTCCTGCAGATCTGTCCCGCCGCTTCATGTTTGCTTTATTTCACCTCCTCTTTGTTCTCAGCAGCATGTGTTGCCAAGAACTGCATGCAGAGTCATTTTACAACAATAAATGTTTGATTTCTTCCTGATATTTCTCTGATCAGTGCGCTGATGCTTTGAAGATCAGCTTTTCCTCGCCGCTCTGTTTTCTCACCGCCCGTCGCTTCAAAAGCAGCCCGATCGAAGAGCGCTTTCAATGCTTTTCATGTCTTTAGATTTGGCTGAAATGTTCTCACGTTAATTGTAATTTATCGTGTTTAACATACAGGCAAAGTATTCTAATGAAGGATGAGCTGTGTCCCAGTCTTTTGTCTCACAGACCTACTCAAATCAATGACACCGCTTCATTATCTTCATCTTTACTGTACTTTATGATTCTGAATGTCTTTCGCATAAAAGCAATTTGTAAATCACCTCAAAATTTAAATGTGCTTAAATAAACTCACCCTGCCGTCAGAATGAGTCTGATAAAAGAAACAGCACTACAGTCCATCAGTTAACATCTGAAGAAGACAAAGCCAAGTGAGTTGTGGCCAGGTATAGGGACCCATACTTTGAATTTGTGCTCTGCATTTAATCCATCCAAGTGCCCACACACAGCAGTGAACACACACACACACCCCCAGAGCACTGGGCAGCCATTTAGCAGTTGGGGGGGGATCAGTGCCTTGCTCAAGGGTCTCACCTTAGTCATGGTATTGAAGGTTGAGAGAGTGCTGGGAATTCACCAATCCCTGCCGGACCTGGGACTCGAACCCACAACCTTTGGGTTACAAGTCTAACTCCCTATCCATTAGGCCACAACTGCCCTGTTACCAGTGTTCCTGCTAAGTGTGTTTACTATAGATTTAAACTGACAGAGTGTGCCTGCCTCCCGAACAGTATTAGGTAGATTGTTCAGAGTTTGGGGGCTGAATAGGAAAACTTTGATATTCTAGGTATCATCACATGTCCAGAGTTTTGAGAACGCAGCAGACGTGGAGGACTATAATGTGATAAGAGCTTGCGCAAGTACTGAGGAGCTAAGCCATTCAGGGCTTTGTAAGTAATACACAAGATTTTAAAATCTTTACGATGTTTGATTGGGAGACAGTGTTGACAGATCTGGACAGATCTTATTGCTGGATTAGTTTGATCTTCTGTCTTCTCCAGATGTTGACTGATGGACTGGAGTGCTGTGGATTATTCTGATGTTTTTATTAGATTCTCATTCTGACGGCACCCATTTACATCCATTACTGAGACACTGATGCAGAAACACATTTCTACAATCTGATGAAGAAATAATCTCATCGTAATCTTGGATACCCTGAGACTGAGCACATTTTCATTCATACTTTCATCAGTCTGAGCTATTCCTTTAAGGTCTAAGCAGGATCAATAATTGAACGCTGAACCAAACATGTGCAGAATTACACATTTAACATGTTGACAGCAGCAGAAATCCCCAGTGATTCCCTCATGTATGGAACTAATAAATCTCACACTCTGCTAGTTATTACACGTGTGATTGAGGTTTATATGTTGGCGGTGGGTTTTAGTCCATCAGCGGCTCACTCTGTGTTTTATAGACATGAGTTTATTGTCTTATTAACCTTTACAGCTCTTCATTCATCATGTTTTTCTATCCATAAACACCTCCATCCATCATCAGTGTTCTCGCAATGCTCAGGTGTTGGTGTGATGTTGTCATCAGAGGTTTTGTTGGGTTTGTTAGAACTGAACATGACTTACATATTGATAACTGAACATATATATTACGTATTGTTATGCAAATTTGGAGATAAAACCGTCTCAACACAATTGCATTTAATTTGCGTGGAAATATAGCTAATGAAAACATCAACAGACCTGATGATGATGAAGTGTTAGATGTTGATGAAGATCATCTTCCAGAATCCATAACTCTCTTTTGTGAATATTCATGATGTAGCTCTTTGAAAATAAGCTTGTTTTTCATGCTCTAAACCTGATTTATTACCTTTTCTTCTTCATTTAGAGGAAGTGATAGGGTTCCTCATAAATGACTGAATACGAAATGCTCAAAACAACTAAACATACACAAACATTTTCTTATGTTTGTTTGTTTTTTCAAATGGATGATGGATGCCCCAGAATTAGCTCCATAGTTAAACATCACATGTAATGTTTAAAAATGCATTCCAAATAATAATATGCAATTACAAATAAGACATTAAATGACTTTATAGATACCGTTTGAGGATAAAAATTTAGCTTACCAGGATTAGTATGTTCTTGGAAAACCTGGATAGCCTCTGTTTGAAAGTGTGATTCCTATAAAAGAAGTCATGGGAATTACTACCATTTTTCTACAGTGTTTTATCCTGTAGAAACTCAAGATATTTAGTTTTTTAAATCCTGATTGAGTAAATCAGAAAAGACTGGACAATTCAACAATTTAATTGATTGAAAAGAGGTACCCTGAAGAACTTCCAGCTCTTAAAGGAGCAGTTCACCCAAAAATATAAGGATCCTGTTAGAGAGCTCTTGGAATGCATCAAAAATATTTGAATTTGCGTTCTGAAGATGAACAACCGTCTTACTGGTTCTAAACAACATGAGGATGAGTAATTAATGGCAGAATTTTAATCTTGGGTGAACTGTTCCTTTTTAATCGTCTAAACTCTATTAATTGAATGCACAGAAACCCGAAGCATCTGCAGATTAAAACTGTGAAAGTTTGAATATTGTTGTGTATGATGACATCTGACACGTACAAGGACTACATAAAATGACATGAAGCATCCGTTCTGAAGTGATTCATTTTGAGTTTGTGTGTTTGATAAATCAGCATCTGGATCCAGCGTGAGAGGGTAAAGCTGTCTGAAAGCAGGCCGTTAGTGGAACAGCAGGCGTCCGCAGGGAGCTGATTCATTCTCTGCTTTAATCCACTCAGCACACAACAGACGGCCGTTCTGTCCACTAAACAACTCATTCTCACACTGATGACTGTTTCCAGCCATTCTTGATCTGTGTTCAGCTCTCTGTGGATTTCAGATCAATCACAGCTGTGCTCTACTTCATACCGAGTGATGCTTTGTCATGCGATAATGCTCTTAAACTATGCTGTTTTATTATTCATTCTTCTCTGTGTGTGGGTTTTTCCGCAGGATGTCAGATGGTTTTTCTCTTTGAAAGCGGTCAGAACAGAGTCAGCGTCCAGAAGAGGTGAAACTATTATTAGTATGGCATATTTTTTAATGGTTTTAATGATTGCTTGCGGCTTTACTGGATTTCTATCGTACGGTCATTTACTAGTGAAGGCATCTCATGGATTTTGCCTTGAAAATAGTCTGAGGATCAGAATTATTCTATTTGATTTATTGATTTGTACTTCACTGTTTTCTTGAGGGTGATTGGGCCACTGCTTGCCATTTATCATCGCAAATGGTATTATCAGTAGTATTAAATAAACAGTAACTAATAGCAAAACCATTCAAATATTAATTCAAATATAAAATGAGTATATATAAAACCTAAATGTATTTTATTTCTGCTAGTTGCAATGTCAACTTTTCTCATTTGTATTTAGTTTAACTTGATGTACTAATATAACTGAACTAAAATAAACAAATAAATAAATAACAGATGAGAAAAAAATTACAGATAACAAAAATCAAAATCAAAAATTTAAACTATCAATACAAAAAAAAAAAATACTAAAATGACACTGGTATTTACGTTTTTATATTTTTTCATGTTTTATATATATATATATATATATATATATATATATATACACACACACACACGTACGTATATGTAGTTGACAAAAAAATGGATTAAACAATATATAACATATCATTTATAACTATATTTATAGTTATATTACTAAGTTGTTTAGTACTTAAAGTTAAACTAAAAATAAATTATAAGTTAGTTACACTTTATTTTAAGTTGTGCTTGTTACAATGTAATAATATTTTTAAGTACTGAGTAATATTTTTTTCGTAACTACATGAACTTATTATATGTTTAGGGTTTGTCATAGGAATATTTGCATGTAATTATGCATAATTTATTGTTGTTATAATATTTAGTACACGCAACATGTAACAAGGACAGTGTAAAAAATGAAGTACCAAAGCTGCCTTGGCAACTTAACTGAAATCAAATGTTTCATATATTGTTATGCATCTAAGCTAACATTTCCTATGGTTTTAGTTTTAGTATAATATCCCTAAATAAACTGTGCTTCAGCGCTCTTTACTTGGGCTGAAATGCATCTGAAATAAAAATAAATCTGAAATGCATATTTCTATTCAAGGTTTGTCTTTGTTAACAGTTAACAGAACATTAGCATACAGATGAGCTCTGAGATAATCAAGCTAAAGACACAAACATTGAGTCTGCAGCATCTCCAGTGTCTCCAGATAAACTTCCTATAGATTAGTGGGCTAAAAATAGTGGAAAATCTAAAAATAATTCTAGTTTTATGTCTTTTTACCTTATTTACTGTTTAAATGAAAAACACAGAATTGCATACAAATAATATAATATTTTTGCTTTTTGAGGGAGTCGAACCCATGATCATGCAGAACTCCAGGATGGCAAAACACTTGTTCTTCCCCATCTCTTGGCTGCAAGGGGATGTTTAGTTGTTCTTTGTGTTTCTTCAGACGGTGCGCTCGTTCTTCAGATGCTCCACTGGGCTTGGCGTATCTCTTCACTCTCAGCGGAGTTCGTTCTGTCCTGCTCAATCAGTGGACCTGCAGCGCCGCAGCCAACGCACGAAACATGCGCTCGCTCATGGACAGTGAGTCGATCTCACACACACATGCACTCATCCAAAAACAAATTATACTGCGTTCATGCATTCACTGGGAGTCCAACCCACAACCTGATCTCATTTTCTTATTTAGCACTGACGACAATTACAGATGCTATTTTTTTAGTATTTTGCTTTCTAATTTCATTTGAATTCAGATTTTTTTTATGTTAGTCATTTTGTTGTGAAAGCCTTCCGAAAGCCTTTTATCGTTTGACATAAAAAAAAATGTTTTAGTTCATCCAACATTTGACCACCTCAAGGCAAAAAAAAAAAAAAAAGAGTTTTCAGTTGCATCATTTCTTGCTGTAAAAAGCAGGAACAACTGCATGTCATCAGCATAGCTATGATACAAAGTCACATTTATTAAATATATATTTCAATTAAATAATTTAAAGAGAAGAAAAAGCAGCGGCCCTAAAATAGAGCCCTGAGGTACCCCGTAACTTACAGGAGCAGCAGAAGAAAGATTATGCCTGATATGGGAAAAACAAATTAAAGTCGAGTTCAGTTACTAAATAAAACACATATGTGTTTGACTGCTCTAGATCTTCTGAGAGCAGGACTGACGTCAGGACAAGCCGTTCATCTTTTACGGACAGAAAACACAGAAGTCAGTGGAAACTGGTCCGGCCCAACAGGTCTTGTGTGTTTGTTTGCTTTATTTCTGCAGCATGTGCACATTTCAGTTTATACAGCCGCTGAATAATAAGTGATGAAGGCCTGTTGTGGTTTTTTGTATCTCACAGCAGACAAGGGTTCAGATCTAAATGTGGAAGATGTTTCATCTGAAGACGTCCAGAGAAAAACTCCTTCTGCGTTCAACTTCGTTATTTATGGGCTTCCTAATTTAGTGGTTACATGAACCACTGGAGATGTTTGAGAGATTTAAAGAGCTGAAATAAAACTCATTTACTAATGCTATCTATCAGAAATTACATTTTCTGTTAAATTGTCTGTTCTACTTTTCTTTTAGTGTTTAAAGTTAAAGCTCATTGTTGTCAAATATTGATAATCCAAACCTTAAATAATAAATGCAAAAGTCCAATCATGAGCATCATTTGCCCTTTTCCTCTATATATATATATATATATATATATATATATATATATATATATATATACACAGACACACACAAAAAACACAATAACCACAAAAAACAAGTATTAAATGA
>JAUCNO010000318.1:7246418-7266775 GCA_032353835.1 Enteromius viviparus | reverse complement strand
GTCACAAGCCTTTTCATCCAAAATATCTTAAATTGTTTTCCAAAGATGAACAAGGTTTTTACAGGTTTAGAATAACATGGGGTAAGTGATTAATGACAAAAGTTTCATTTTGGGGTGGAGTATCCCTTTAAATAGCTATAATATATCTATAAATTTGTGAAAATATGTGTGCTGGAAAACTGTGGGTTACTGGGTTTTATTAATTTATTCATTTTCAACTCTATATAACATGTATACGTGTTCAAAACGTCACTTACACGAATTTGAGGAAACAACTATGTAAGATAGGTCAATAGACCATATCTATATTTAAATCTGCAGAATTCACAACAGTGTTTAAAACAACACAAAACATAAATCAATAAAAATATTAAAGCTTTCAGTGCATAAACGCACATGTACACGATCAATAAAAATAATATGTGTTCTGACAAAGCAGTGTTTTGTTTTGTTAAAGCACATATATTTAGAGGTATTATTCAGAAATAATACACAAACAGGTTCAGAGGGAGTACTACTGTATTAATTAAATTAAAACTCATCCCTGTCTGAATCTCAAAGAAACAATAGCATTTATGTTGTGTTAAAACAAATGGAAAAGTCCATGGCATACCTACAGAAAGAGAGTTTGAGAAAATGACGGAGAGAGACAACCAGACGAGACATGCTCAAACATCTTCCATCAAGGGTCAATCAAACATCATCTTTGCCTCCCCGGTGATGGTTAACAGACAAACACAGCTGAACCTCTGTGAGAAGGGTGGAATATATCCACACCATGTTTTGTCTGTCAAAGAAAACAAAGCAGTCCTCCCTAGTGTGTCCTCACTCATTTCAAGCGACAAATACATACTAAAATTCGTCCCATTAACATTCACATGGACTCCTGTGGGGTTTGAGCGTATTCATCGTCTCACGCTGGAGATAGACAACCGGTGACGGAGACCTTCAATAATAATGACAAAATTGTCTGCACAACAAAGCATCTAATTGAAGCTGTGTGAGGCTGGGAGGAGCTCCTTTAATTAACAAAGCAGGAGATAATGACTGCATGACTGGCAGTGACAATTTGAATATGCATTCGAAAAATCTGGTTATTGTGATTGCTTATCAATGGAAAACAAGGTCTTAACACAGTACAAACAAAGCCGTCTGCTACTCATGATTAGGTTAAATAAAGGGGAGCCTCTACTGTAGTGATGACTTTATCAGATTCATAGGAGAGATAACTTCACTCAACCACTGTGTTGGCACAGGCATCCTGAATCGTATTGAACTTTATGAAATTTGCAGATGAAGTGATCAAAGAGCTGGAGGTGCACCGTAACCGAGGTACAAAAGCTGGAGAAAGGGAGCCGCTCTTATAACCTCAAAGAGCATAATCTCCAGGAGTATTAAGCATACTTGAGTGAACATCACAAATCATATTATGCAAATGTTCCGCTCAAGTGGGGCACTCTTGAATCTTCAAGATTTTGATCTGAGGCGAGCGCGAGCATCTCCGCACATACATAAGTGCACTCATGGTAAACGCAGGGACACGTGCACGTTAGGTCACTGATGGTCTGGATTGCATGATTTCATTCATTCTTATCTGTTTAATGCTCTAAAAAAATTTTTTTAAAGATTAAATTCATTAGATCTGTATCACTGAACTATTGTTAAAGTCTCAGAACTAAAAGTATAACGGTACGTTCACACGGGGCGTCAGCGTCAACGCTTCCCATTGACTTTGAATGGGTGACGTCAAGCATTGCCGAAAAGCATTGTGGATCCATCGGCGGTGATTTATTTGTGTTGCTCATGGCAGAAGTTAAGAATCAATCAGGATCGCTCTATGCAAATACAGTAGCCATGGCGGCAGCCAATCACGTTCATCCTGTTCAAGAGCAGCAAACTGTCTAATTTCAATGGCTGATGCTGCTATTATTAGGTGTCAGTGCCAAACTTCAGCCACGCCTTCCCGTCAAGCGTTGACGCTGATGCCCCGTGTGAACGTACCGTACTGTAAATATATCTCTCAGGGTTATTATAATCAGTGTTGGGGAGAGTTTCTTTTAAAACAAATGCACTACAATATTGCGTTATTCCCTAACAAAAGTAACATAATACTTTAAACATAGGCAGAGCTTGAGTGTTTGTTTTTAATATAAGAAGTTCTATTTATAACAAATGTAAAAGCACAAATAAACCTCAGGCTGAAGAAAAAGTAAATTCAGCAATAAATAAAACAAACAATGAAGCACAGTCATTTTTGCTCATAAGTTTGGTTGAACTGGATCATCAAAGGTCAGCAGCAAAGACATTGGTCAATATATTAATAAAATGAGATTAGATACATTTGTGTAATTTTTGCAGGTTTGCATCCTATTCTGAGTTTATTTTAATTCATTTTGATGAATTCTAAATCTGTTTTTGAGAGTGAGATGAATTAATGCACATTCACATTTAGTCTAGAACTACACTGTATTCACAGCATGCACAATTTCTCTGTATTTCTGATTTCTCCCAACATGTCAGGAGACTTGCCAGTCAATAAATAAGAAAACAAAGTAACTGGCGTTACTTTTTTTGAAAAAGTAATTAAAAAAAAGTAATTAAATTAAATTTTAATTAAATTAAAAAGTAATTAAATTAAAAAAATAATAGTAATGCATTATTTTACCTAGTTACTTGGAAAAAGTTATATTATTCGTAACTCATTATTTGTAATGCGTTACCTCCAACACTGATGATAATTAACTAAAACATTTTCCGTATTACATGAAGTAAAATAAATGTTGACTTAAGCAAAACAAAGTAAAAAATAAATATCTATTTTATTCTGGTTATTTTTTAATTAATGAAAAACTAAATAGATAATAAACAATAATAATAAATAATACAATAATAAAAATGACAATATGACAACATAATAACATATACAGAGTTTATCTGTTATCTGTCAACTGTATATATTTATATATATACACATACACACATGTATACTTTATATATAAATATATTTATATATATATATCAGCAGTCACTGTCAAAATTCAGGGCAAAAATCTTCGAAATTCTTGGCCTTTGCATGACTTTATGCATTTTATTTTCTCACTGCCTCCATCATATCTCTTAATGTCTATGATCTATCACAGAGTCTATTATTCCAGAGTCACAACACAGCTGTGGCTGATGTAGTGACGGTAATGCAGACCCAAACAGTACCCTGATGGCCCCTAATGCTTCTCTTCTGATGAGATAGATCCTGATGATCTGCTGCATGATGATATTCTGCCATTAGGTACACTTTCACATAATAAATAATGAGCTCGGATGTTTGGTCTGAATCCATATATGTGCTTATTTGCACAAATGAAGGTGTGCAGAGATATTATTGTGCTTTATACAGCACTCCAAACCTAAAATCACTACATTTAGAAAACATTTAGTATAAATTACTTCCATTTTGATGATATCAGTAAAAAGTGTTGGTAATGGTTCCAAAACGTGGAACAAACATACTTTTTCTAATTCTAAAGTGCTATATCCTAAGTTATTTGCTACATTTAAAATGTGAATCTTAAGCATTGTCATATGCCACAACAGGTCAATAAATAAATACATAAGTAACAGTCATGTAGGAGTCATTTGTTCACATATGAGACACCAAGCTTTATTGTGTTGTTGCATGCAAAAAGCCTTGACGCACTCTCTATGATGATAATTTAAGTTTTATGACTGCCACCAAAGGCAGCTAGGTATCAATTATTGTATCTTTTCTAATTTTTATGCAAAATTCCAGTCACTTTGCTTTTACACATTAAGCAACCAATATACTATTCAATAAAAGATTGACATGATTATCTAATTATTGCCAATTAAATGTGTCAATTACTTTAAATAGGCTACTATTTTTATCTCCACCAGAAAAATATCGACACATTCTTCTCATCTCAAACTGACATTTAGTAGAGTGAAACATTGTTTTCATAAAAAGAGAACTGACCTTTCAAAAAACAAATGTGAGATAATAATCATAAGGCACGGTACAGGAGGGAAGAACTGCCCCTCGTTTGCACTCAACTGCAATCTCAGTGCATATTAAAATGTGGAATTAGATCTAATTGTCTACGTTTTGCACACACACCTGCATTTGGTTTACAGGGGCTCTCCATATGTGTTATGGTTTTTAAACTGTACAAACCACATTTTCTACTGCCCTACGCCAACACAACACCTAAACACAAAACTACTGGCAATTTTTGAATTTCATAAAACACAGCTTATTATGTGTTTTAAGCCGTTTGTTTTACAGGGCATGGGAAGTGTCCTCATAAATCATTTTTACATTGTAGTACCCATGTTTTTTTACACATTTGTGTCTTCAAAAACCATATGTACCAGTACACACGCACCTGTTTCCGGGAAGAAAGAGCACTCTTTGGACGTCCCTGACGACCTGCTTTTCCTCCATCCGCTGGTTCTTTGCAGCTCCTCCTGAGGGTGGGGGCGGTAATGGTACCTGAGTCTGGTTGGTGGGGCAGAGGATTCAGGTAAAGGATTCGGGCGATGAGACCGTAAAGAGCTATGGCCAGGAGCAGCGGGATCACGTAGAAGATGGCGAAGTCGATCAGGTAGATGGGCAGGTAGAGGTCTCGAGAGACACGGTAGCCGCACTGAACACGGCCGTCAGGGTTCACCTGGATATCCACCAGGAACAGCCAGAGCATACAGTAAACACAGGTGAAAGCCCACACCACGGCAATGATGCGTTTGGCTCGGGATACAGTACAGACCGTTTGAGCCCTCATTGGGTGACATATAGCGATGTATCTGTGGAACCAAGAGAAAACATGTTTATTATTTCATTAAATATATTTAATATAAGAAGTAACTCTTCTGATTCTCATCAGCCAAAACAAGTAATATTTCTTCTTTTTATATTTTGTAATATGAAGGGATTTCATGGTACTAGACAAAACCCTCATCAAATGACTACTTGACTCTCTCTATGCACTATTTATTTGTATATAAAAATAATACAAATGTTAGGGAAAAACGTAATACAAGTAAAGCAAAGGTATTTTGATTGAAGCCATCTGGTGGGAAAAATAAAAAATGTCATGTAATACCATGGTGTAACCACTAGTTGCATGTATAATACTAAATATAATATCTTTAGTTGTTTATCTTTGAGTGTTTTCGGTCATACTTATTTTTAAGATAATTTCTTTGTATTTATATACCACAATACTGACCAAGTTTCATACCATTTCAATGAAGTAAAATCTTTGTAAAATTCAGAATGTAAACTATTTGTTCTTAATTTTGTAGCCTCGAAAAACTGAAGCTGAGCCACTGATGTCCCATGGACTGTTTTATGTCTTACCTCTCTACAGTGAAGGCTGTAATTGAACAGGAGGATGCATTAATACCAAGGTACTGGAAGTAGGTGATGCCCAGGCACCCAGCATGCCCATACACCCAGGTGGCCATCAAGCTCTCAGAGATATTCGGCAAACCCGCAGCCACCAGAACCATCAGGTCCGCCACGGCCAAGCTCACCAGATAGCAGTTGGTGGGTGTACGCATGTGGCGTGTGGTAAGAACCACCAGCACAACCATGATGTTTCCCACAATGCCCACACCACACACCAGCAGCACCAGGAACACAGATACAGTCTTATACTCCAGAGACTCGGACACAGTCTCCCCAGACCCCACCAGGGAGATGTTGGTGGGGGTGTCCATTCTGGAGCTCACATTTTCCTGCATGATTAGTCCTCTTGTAGTGAGTATTTCAATACAAGATGTAAAGAAATAGGCAGCAATCAAATTGGTGTCGGAGAAAAAAAAAGCAGAATGTAATCTGTTTGGTATTCAAAAAATTGAAGTCTGTTCAGCTCCAGCTTTTATTGATGTTCTTTTCTCTTATTAAGTATGTTGTTTAATTTTCTTGGCTTCGACAGCGTAATGATGTTCATCTGCTGACCGCAGCCCATTATTTCTTCTGTAACAGTATCCTTCAATTAAAAGCATCGCATTGAAATCCAGAAGCTTATTTTTTTCCCACTTAATGCAAGCGTCCATCCAATTGATCACTCTGGAATAAAGATTGCAGAAGTCAGCAGGGAAAAAGCAAGTCTCAATCACTGTTAAGAGGATTTTATAGCAGTCTGTTAATGACTAAATAACAGTCCATTTCATCTGGTGCAAAAAGATAACTCGTACACTGAGGTGGGAACATCACGTAATAAAATAACAGGATGCAAACACAGACATCCTATTTGTTCTCTTCACAAATATTCCCATAACACTTGCTCTAGTAAGGATTTTAGGAGACTTCCTCTGAACATTATTGAGACAGGATGAGAAGCTTTTAATTATTCAAATGAGACATTTTAAGTGGTGCATGGTGATAAGTAGGGAAAATCACAGAGAGAGTCAAGCCACACAGCTGCTGTGGCAAATGGCAAGGATTTTTAAATCAAATACAGCCGTTATATTGTTTTTTTCCCCCACTACGCATCTTAGAAATCTTGAATTACCTCAGTAGCAATTTTTCAGTGTATTTCACAAAAAGACACCAAATGGTACAAACGTCTGTTGAATACAGATCATAATTGCTAAGAACACAATGTTTACCCCAAATGTTAGCATATTTTAACATTAATTCTAGCCTGAAAATTGTGTTTTGAAATCCATTAAAGCCACTAAATGGGACCAAGACGTTGTTCACGGGAGCTTGAAAAATCCAGACATCTGTTGCTCTTTTCAAATGTCTCTTTGCCTTGTAAATAAGACTGCATTGCCTCTCGGGGCTTCCCTAATAAATTGAGGTGGACACGATGTGAAAAGTAATTTAACTCAATCCCGACTTCCCAACCTTGCAAAACCCTGCTCGGACTTCATCTTACTCCATTTCATATTCCATTATTACTGCTCTGGCAGTGCAGATATGAACAAGAGCACTGCGGTTTCCAATAATGTAAACTGAAGAGGAACACAAATGTGTGTGTGTGTGCCTAATATTTAGTAGGCTGTCTTAGCTTAAATAAAAAAGAGATGTTTTTCATATAAAGGAAGTGTCATTATTATTATTTAAAATCTAAATGGCAAATCATAAGTGGCTTGGCACCTGTTTTTCAAAACAAGCACTACAGCATTTGTAACATCCATCCGATTTCTACTGTCATATATATATATATATATATATATATATATATATAAAAGAGAGCAATTTCTTTTCTTTCGCTGAGCTTCATTCGAAGATGATGGGAGAGTCAGACGTGCTGCTATGAAACGGGCTGTCATTCAGATTTGTTTAGCTCTCCTAATTGACTGTATCACTACCAGAATCATAAATCAGTAGAAGGCACTCTAAGGCAAACAGCACGTCTGTGTTCCAAAACCTAGTGGGCTGTCTACCTAGACTGCATTTTGGTGCGCCACAGGCTGCTAAAACCGCTGTCTAGATAGTTATCTCACTAGATTTAGGACACAGCCCACTGTCCGTCTCTCCCTTATAAATTTGTACCTGAACAGGAAAGCAGACGTTTCGTTAACACATTGGAAATATTCATAATTCGAGTAAAATGATCATTGAACATTTTTAAAGGTACATTTCGTTTTTTAAAGCAAGTTGTTAAAGAAAAATCCAGTTTGCAAAACATTTTGGCGCCTCAAAAGATTATGTGAACTTGTAAATCTCTCAATCTAGTCTAAGTTACATAAAAATACATGCTAAGTTTGTCATTTTTATATCGCAATATTTACACGTTTAATTATAGATTTATATAAACGTTTAGCACCAATCTTTATCTGAGCAGCTTTGTATATTATATTAAAATAGACTTGAACGAAACAAGCTGGAAGAATTTCAGTCTTGTAAAACACGCAGCTCTTTAACCATTTATCTTGGACAATTCTTACCCTAAAATATAAGTGCATAAAACGTAGGCTACATGCACATTTGTCTTGAAAAATAACACGTTCAGGATTTATGTTCTAATTTAAGAAATTACTTAAAATTTGCTTATTGTGGAAACTGACATCGATAACTTCTCAAGATAGAGAATAAAACGGCTCCTACCAGACATCTTTCTCGTAGTTTGGAACCAAAACAGGTCTCGTGCGGTGTCGGCTGTAAACCCCAGATGAAAAACAAAATGCACTGATATGAAGTATTTGACATGACGAGCAAATAATCTGATCTTGCACAGAAGCGCTAGTAAATGCACTATTCTTAACTGTAGGTCCCTTCATCACAATAGCGCCCCCTAGTGGGAGAATTCGCCGGTAAGTCGCAAACTGATTTGGCACACACTAATTAAAGATGCATTATCATGTTCTTTACCTAAATAAATGAAGATTACTTTTGAGAAATCTGTTTAAATAATGATAAGCTATATAATTTTAATATTTGTGCCTGTATGACCTCATATCCCTGTGTGTATAAATGTATGCCTCAGTATTTTTGTGTATTGAATTTGTAATATATTTATTTAACATGATTTCCCAATATTAATTAAATCAAATGTATTTTATTTGTTCTATGCAACGGGGGGAAATCATCTGGTCGCGCTTTGATGACGTCTGTGTAATGGCCGCTCTCACTGTGTAGTGGAGGGTTTATGAATTTCTCCGGTAACGTTAGAGAAAAATAAGAACCCCAGCCAGATCGCTCATTGTTCGAACGCAGTCACCTCAAGGAGAGAGACCGGGTGACTCCCTACACTGAGACCCTGTCTCCCGAGTATCTGTGGTTTGAAAGGTGACCGAATGTGTTTTAATACGCGATGTTCGTGTGTTGTGCAGAAGGGAGCGCTTTATTGTTGCATGAGATTTTAGCCAGTGTGCGTCGAAGAATCATCGTGCAACGCAGTATCTCGTGAATTTAGACTTAGAAAGTAACGCATGTGTCGTTTAAGCTCACGTCTTGGCGTTTAAGTGGCGCGATTGTTCGGAAAATGTCGGAAATGGTGTCGTTTTCTAGTGTGCGGGCAGGATTCGGGCCTGTTAGCCGCATCGCCATCAACGAGCTCTCCCGTTAAAGATAAAGCGGCTAGTAAGACATGTGTCGGTCTCCCTCTCATGAATCCATTGCCTTAAATCTGAGAAGGTAAACAAGTTCCAGATGATTCAATGATTGGACTTTGTGTGATATGGAAGATTTTATGTTTATGAGTTGAAGTTTTGAATGCGGTTAAGCTATTTTACGTTAGCAGGCTAATATAGAGGTGTTGTTATGGAACTAGTATCGTTAGGGTAGTTTATTCGTTTAATAGGGATTTTGTTTATGAAATACTGATATCAAATAATCACGGTGTAGTTTTCACCTAAGTATCATTGATATTCAAATGTTTGTTGCTACAAGAAAACTGTTAGCTTTATACAGGATTAAAAATAAGACTTTGTATATAGACTAAACAGCTATAAATCTGTATGTTAGGGTAACGTAAATTATCAGCCGCAATAAAGATTATTTTCGGTAATTAAAAAAAAAACTTTTGCACCATGTGAACGTTTAAAAGCTTAGAAGTTTGAATGGTAACACTTTACAATAAGATGTCATTTAGCATGCATTAACTAACATGAACGAACAATAATCAACACAATTATTGCACTATTTATTAATCTTTGTTAATGTTAGTTAATATAAATACAGTCGTTCATTGTTAGTTCATGTAAATTTATAGTGCATTGGCTAATATTATCAAGCATAACTTGTGATTTTAATAATACATTAATATATGTATAAATTAACATTTAAATATCTTAGTTTGTTAACTAATTTTAAGTAATGAATCTTATTGTGAAGTGTTACCACATGAACAGTTGTAGTAGTTTTAATTAGTTTTAAGTCAACCCTCAGAGGGTTCAAGCATTAACTTTATTCTTATCAACTCATACAAATAATTAACATTATATACATAAATCATATATGAATGTCATGTAGGAAGATTTTAGGGTGTACATTTTAAAAATATAATTTTCTTAATGGAAAATTCAAATAATTGTTTTTTATTTAGTTAAAACATTACAGGCCAAATAATTATTTTAGTAATTGTTACATTTAATAATAAATACAATTCTGTACTCACTGTTTGGTCTGCTTCAGAGTTCTTGCTGATGGATACGCCTGAGAGCCCCACCCAGTCCCCACAATCTCCTGAGGAGGATGAGAAGGGTCTCTCTGACAGTGAACTGCTGGAGTCGCCCGAGTCCCCAGCAGAAGTCGACAAGGGAGTGTCAGACAGTGAGCTTTTAAATGATGATGAAAATGAAGTACAGGAGGGTGGAGGAGACTCAGACTTTGAGGATGGTGACAGGATAGCAGCTGGACGAGAAGATCCTGAGGAGGTGTCGGACCTGGAAGACTACAAGTTGGACAGAGAGGAGAGAGAAAACGTCCACCACAACACCGGTTTGACGGTCCGCGGAAGCAGACCGAATGCTAGCCAGTCTCCTGAGGACGAGATCCTTGAGACGCCAAGATCACCTGATCCTGACTCGCCAGGGCCAGAGCATGAGCGTCCTTTCACCCCAGCAGAAGACGAGCGAGACGAGGAGGATGAGGACACCACCAAGTCTGGCCGTGCTGAGCTCGAGGAAGAGGATGATGAGGAAGAAGAGAGGAGGAGGCGGAGGAGAGCAGCAATGGTAGTGAGTGATTTGAAGGACGAATCTTCCGTGTCCAGAGACCTGGATGAACATGAGCTGGATTATGACGAGGAGGTTCCAGAAGAGCCGAGTGCTGCTGCTCCTGAGGAGGACGAGGGAGAGAAGGGTCCTGCTGGAGAGGATGGAGAAGATGAGGAAGAGGATGAGGAAAAGGAGGAGAGAAGACGGAAGAAAAAGGAAAGAAAACCAATTTTGCCCCCAGATAAAGACACACCGCTAAGAAAATCTGAGCACTCGAGGGAGGGAGGCAGGAGAGATTCATTCCGTGATAAAAAGAAAGAGGAAGATGATGGAGAGATTGATGAGGGAGAGATAGATGTAAGTATGTTAAAATCATTAGTGATTAGTGATAGAAGCTGTTCCATCTCAGTCACCACTGCAATTTTTGCCTATAAAACAAACTTTTCATTTTGTTTTCTGTTATTAAACCCCACTTTATGTATTATGCAAATCATTTTTAATGACCAGTCCACAACAGCAGAGGGAGCAATATCTTTTTTTCTAGAACGGAACAAACGATACAATGCCAAATCAGAAAACATAATTATATTACTCATTTTTTAGGATGATGATCTCGAGGAGGGGGAGGTGAAGGACCCCATGGACAGAAAGATCAGACCCCGACCCATCTGCAGGTTTTTTATGAAAGGTAATTCTTCATTCATGTGATTTGCTGAATCTGCCTTTTTACATATCAAAAATTGTTTTATGTATATATTCTATATATTCTAACAAATAACCTTGATGATGAAATGCTTTGAAGTTTGATAAGCCTCATGTTTGGTTTGTCGTTCAGCATGTGCCTAGATTGCAACTGTAGAGGGAGCTATTGAATGCGGTTTCTTTTCTATGAGCAAATTTGTCTTCAGAGCACATATTCCAGTGGATGCTTTTAATGTTGATGCGAAGGAATTATTTATAACTTTTAAACCTGTTAATATATATTTAAATATCACAATTGTTTCGGTCTGCTTTCTTGCAGGTAATTGCACATGGGGCATGATCTGTAGGTTCATCCACCCAGGAGTCAATGATAAAGGCAACTACTCCCTCATCTCCAAGCCAGATCCCTTCTCTCCTAATGGAGCACCTCCTGGAGGAGGAGGTGCTGGACCTCACCCCCTCATGCCTGCTAACCCCTGGGTATGCATCCATTGTGATGAATTTTCTACTTGTCTAATTTTAAAGTTTAAATCCCATTTTAAGCATTTGAATCTTGTCTTTCTTCCAGGGAGCCCCTGCCGTAGAAGAGCTGCCGCCTCCTCCACCTCCTTTAGATCCTCCGGTGGAGAGCGCTTGGGAAAGAGGCCTTAGACATGCCAAAGAGGTATGTTTATCACCACCATACCCGTGTTAAAATTGTTTATGAGTGAACAATTTAAAAAGTTCCATTTCTAAGTATTGTTTTACTGGCTATGGGTTTTTTGAGGGGAACTCATTCATTCAAATTAGTCTGGTCTGTTGTTTTTTTTGCTGATCACAAAAAAGGGTCAACTTTGTAACTAATGCAAAATGTTACATGCATTTTGATACTCAAGCTATGCTAAATACAATGCTTTCTTTATTGTGGGGAGGATTTGTTAAATGGGAAAGTTTAACAGTTAAATTGAATAACTGAATGCCTCGATTCTCAAAAAATGTTCCCTTAGGTGTTGAAGAAAGCCACCATCCGTAAAGAGCAGGAACCAGACTTTGAAGAAAAACGGTTTACCGTAACTATAGGTGAAGATGACCGTGACTTTGACAAAGAAAATGACTTCTTCAGGGAACGCGGCTATCGTATCACCCGAGAAATCAGAGATGCTGGGTACGAAACAATGACTTATCAGGAACTTAATCAGAGAGCGATCTCTTCCATTTGTTAGCTTCGTTTCTGCTGGTTCACGAAGTTCAAATGTGGTTGTGGGCAGTTTACATACTTGCAAACAAACAGAATTTTTGTTCTTGGACAAAACAAATAAATTCTCACGCTGCATTTAATCTGGCGAAAAGGTGGTTAAAGGTGAACAAAAATGCATAAAAGGTTGAGCCAATGCAGCAGCCAAAATATACATGGTTTCTTTGTAATTCGTGTAAAATTTGACCTTATTTAAAAAGATAGACATAAGCTCTGACCCATAATGTGTTTTTCTTTTCTCTTTCTGCACTGCAGTGATATTGAGTTCAGAGATCCAGGTTATGTGTAAGTGTCGTAAATCAATTGTGAAAGTTTATTATTCTTCCCAACTGTATATTTATTACATCTATTTCTGTGGTAGTGATCCGTACGGCGACCCATACTATGATTATGAGATGGAAGCTTTGTGGCGAGGAGGCCAGTATGAGAATTTCCGAGTGCAGTACACTGAGACCCCATTGCCGTTCTACCCTGTGAGTACATACTGATGTAAAGTTTTACTGTTTTGTTTACTATCTTATGTTCTGAAGAGCTTTAAGTATAAAACTAAAGTGCAAAGTTACTGATACTCAGTCTTTTAAATGTTTACAGTGTTCGTGCACATGATGTGTAGGCCAAATTGTATAACAGGAATGACCAAAATGTGTTTATTATATAAAAATAGTTGATTGTCCGTTGGTGCATTTTATCAGGATAAAGTGCTCCTGAGAGACATGCTCTTGTATTTGTGCTGTTGAACAATCGGGACTTGTTTTTTGTTTGCATAAGGACCGAGAAAGGGAACGAGATCCACGTGAGCGCCACCGTGAGAGGGAACGAGAGCGTGAGAGAGACCACCGTGAGCGGGAGCGTAGACAGAGAGAGCGAGAAAGAGAGAGAGAGCGGGAACGGGAGAAGGAGAGCCGGCGCAGGAAAGAGGAATGGGAGAGAGATCGTCAGAAACGGGACGAAAAGGAAGGACGGCCTAGAGAACGGCCTCCAAGAGAGCCACGGGAGAAGAAGGATGAGAAGGAGAAACCACTCAAACCACGTTCACCCACGGACATGCCACCCAGGTGAGTTTGAAGCTTCCTGTTTAACACTAATCTAGATGGGATGCACAGAGGTCACAGGTCGTCTGATATATATTGCACAGCAAAATCTGGTGAAATATAGCAGTTCAGGTTTTAGGCTGTAAAGATGTTTTTATTTGAAGTATGTGATGCGTGTGCATTTCAGGTGACAAAATTCAATTCAAGATCAGACAAAATTGCGAGGTTAATGTTACCGTAATAGTTGCCGTATTTGTTTTAGCTGTATATTGGTATAACCGCAATTAATTGCATATGTAAGTGCACTGTGTACATTTATGATGCATATATAATTAAACACACAATCATTTATATATTTAAGAAATATTGTACATTTATTATTTATTATTCTAATTTATGAATATACATGTAAATATTTTTTTAATATATGCTGTATGTGTCTTTATATATACACATAATAAATATACACAGTACACGTGTACATTTTGTTAATAAAAATTTGTATTTTGGATGCGATTTTAATCTTTTGACAGTATAAAGTGAATTGAAAATTCAACACTTGACTAATTCTTTGTGGAAAACAGTGCAGCGTGACTTCTTGTATTAGCACACTTCAATTAGAACTCTTCAAGTTGCAAATGTATCTCTTGAATCTACCGTCATTTCGGTCTTTCCTGACATTATCACAATTGTCTTGTCTTGCTGGTATTATTTAATATCCCTTTACGGTAATTTCATTGCTGTATTCACTTACATAACCAAATACTCAGATTGCATGTTTGATTATGGTCACTGTGAGGGAAATTTCCAGAAGGATTGTATCACATAGCCACACCAGTGCTGCGCTTTTGACCCTCTACGTCATGTCAGCTCTCATTTTTCCTAGATAAAAAAAAAAAAAAAAAGATTTGCCTTTCATTATTTAAACCAGAGTCTTACATAAAAAGGGGCAAATTTAGGCTCGCTTGTGTTGAGTAAATGACTTGTTGTCACAGAATTCCAGAAAAGTAAACCGTGACATTCATGTGAATATGTCCCAAGATACTTGCATGGAGTCACTTTCCGGGCAGTGTAGGGAGATTCACACCTACATGATTTGACTTCAAAGAACGCTTTTGCTTCTCAAATTTCTTAATTTTATCATATATCCAATTTCGTGTGACCAGTTATGTCAGCTTGGAACGTGTAAAAAAGCACAGTCATACTTTTTGCCCTTGTGACTGGTCAGTTTCAGTTCCAGTAAGCACTTCTGATGTGGTTAGTAAAGTGCTTCGTGCTTCATTGACAATGCTGCATATCAATACAGCATTGTTGTTTGAACCTGTCTTCTGATGGGTAATAATGCTACCTTAGGACCACTTACATTCGATAAAATGTTATGGTTAATTACACTAAATTGGTTCCAAGTTGTTGTTAATGTAGATAAGTTGACGTTAGACTGGAAGTTTGTGTATTGTGGTGTGATTATGTACTTATCTGGTGTGTCACCACTTTAAAGCTTACTATTGGTCAATCATTATACATTTTAAAATATGTTTTGTTTTAATTTCATTAAATACCTGTAGTGGGAAAGCTTTCTTACAACCATCAATGTTGAAAATGGTTTGGCTGCTTAAAGGGGTCATATGATGCGATAACATTTTTTTCCTTTATCTTTAGAGTGTTGCAAGCTGTTGGTGCATAGATAAGTTCTTTTAAGTCACCAAGATTAACATTTCAAAACCAAAGAGAGATTCTTTATAAAAGTTATGACTTGTCCACACCCTTCTAAAAAGGCTCTTTTAAACATCACAGAGTGGGATTTCAAACACCACCCAAATGTTTACACAAAGAAAGGAGGAGGAACTATTATTCTCACTGTAGTGTTGCTGCGGGTGCCATGTTCTGGAGATGCTGTGTTTCACTGTAAAAAAAAGTGAAACTACTTTGTTTGTGCTTCCAAAAGAGGACATGACTAGAAATCAGAGTTTGTCATTTCTCTGATCACAAATGCAGACATGGTGTTATGTTTATGAGGCGCAATGCTACATGATGTCTAAAAAGACAGTACTAAGTCATGATCATCAATAATTACTAGATGCAACAAATGCCTCGTTTGTAATGCGTTTTGTTTTGCTGTCATAGCGCATGAATACAGCAAGTTATGGTATGGAGCATAACATTTCCCTCACATGCTTGCACTATATCACAATGCACTGGACAGCTGGCCAATCAGAGCACACCTTGCTGTTTTAGAACAATGTGTTGAATACAAATCAACGTGTTTCCGGAGGCGGGGCTTAGAGGAGAAATAAAAATGTACAGTACGTGGAAAATGTTTTTTGCTTCTTAAACCGCATAAACAACATTATTTTGTGCATTTGGTGTAATGCAATGTATTTTTAGCAACATCATATGACCCCTTTAATATATTTGTGTAGTAACTATTATTCATTACATGTATAGAAATAAATACATTTAACAATATTTGTTCAATAGTTGTATTTATTAATATAAAAATGGTTTTCAAAATTGATAAGAACCATTATTAATAACAACCCTTATTAATAACTGAGCACAAATAATAGGTGATTGTATAACTGAGCACCTAACTGGTATATTAAAATGACTTCTGAAGAATTATGTGACCGTGAAGACTGGAGTAATGATGCAGAAAGTGTAGCCTTGACATCATTTTAATTTACATTTCAAATATACATAGGCCTATTAATATAATATATATTCTCTTTAGAATATTACTGCGTATTTGATAAAAATATGCAGCCTAGATGTAGCCTGGGCGTTTAAGACCTAGAAGTCATTTCGATCTAACTGCATTCTGTTAATAAGCTCTTTGCACAATACAATTCTAATTTACTTTGTATTTAGCTACATGTTGTTAAAACGAGATGATTTGCCAGCTTGCAGAACTCAGCACCTGATTAAAAAGTCTGAGCAGTGAGTGAACCAATTTTGAGCAGTGAGTGAACATTTGACACAGTGAAGCGTTTGCCAAGTATGTTTCGCTAATATCATTTTGCCAGTCATTAAGTGTGTTGTGACTCAATCATTAGGTTTGTGCTCTTTTACGACTATCAAAACTTGGCTCCAGTCATTGGAAACAGTTATTAAGTGTGTTCAGGTTAGTCTTATGTTGTTGCTAGTCATGTAGTGTGTCCTCAGCTTCATCTGGGAAGTATTTTCATGAAGGTGTGATATATTCTATTCAGGAGCAGTTTCCATGTTTCATTTACAGTTCTTTTTCATATTGTATTTGCCATAGCTGTTGTTTCTATAACCCAAAATAAGTTTAACCGTAATATATGCTACTTAATCTGTGTTAATCTCATATATTTAAAGAACACACACACACACACACAAACACACACACATATATATATATATATATATATATATGTGTGTGTGTGTGTGTGTACACTTTGGTCCCAAGGCCAAACCTGTTGAGAACCACTGGATTAGCATATATTTAAATGTATTGCATGTGTGTAATTGTTCAAAAAGCATCATACATTGTCAGAGTTTCGAGGGAGAATTCTTTTTTCCCATGTATTATAATCAGGAAACTTGTCAATGCAGTGTGAAAGTAAAGTCTCTGCAACCAGAAAATGTTGCATGATTTTGGAATTGCTACATTAGCTTTGCATTACCTGCATCACAGGTGAAAGTTTGAGTCTTCGGCTGCCTGTTATAACAAGCTGACGTAATTGATTCAGAACACTTGATCATAATAGCAGTCACGTGAAACAAGGGAATTTTTCAACTTGGCAAAGGCATGCAGGAAGGAAGCCATTAAAGCACGGCATGAACCATTTCCCAGGTGTGGTGAACACAAGTGTGTGAGCTTAGGGAGTTGTTTGCCAACCAACAGCATTAATCTGTGACATTGAGAGGTGTGTTTTCACTGTTTCAGGCTTTACCTGAATGTGTTGGGTCTTGCTATCTAGTGCTTTTATGTTTCAAATTTAGTCTGATTTGTTTAAGGAAATTGACATTACAAATGGTAATAATGGGATTGTAATGGTGTTTCATAACTTTGCTAGTGGCTGAAACTGCCTTTCACGGATACTGCCCTTGATACTAAGGGGGGGCCCCGATATGAGCAGTTCATGATAAAGTAAAAGTTTTTCGCAATAACTTATTGTTATTTAGATGATCAAGTCACAGAAATGCATGTCAAAATAGGGAAGAAACGTTTTAAAAATTCCATTTTATAGTAACAACATGGCAAAATCAAGCACAATTTACACATTATTTCCCAATTTATGCATGTTTCCTCAACTTGTGAGATATGATTTGTACTGTGGTGTGTTAGATAATATCTACCTATTAGGGGTGTAACACTAATGTTTTTATTAAACTAATTTTAAGTTAATTCCTATTTGCCGGAGTCCCGCGAATAGTTATTTTCTCAAAAAATTAATATTGATTTATTGTTTAAGTTGTTAAGCTATAAACAGCTAAAAATATTGTACTTTTGTACAATAAAATTTTATACTGTGTAAAAACACAGTAAATTCCATTTACTTGTTTAAATTAACAAGTTAACTTTGTAGTAGACTTTAAAAAAAAAAAAAAATAGAAATGCGAAAAGCTAATAGTCACAAATGTACTATTACTTGCATTTGCTGAAAACCAATGAAGAAACGAATTTTACCATTATATCATGTAATTGATGTGTTTCGTGTGTCACACTCACCATATGCAAAAAAAATAAAATGCACAAAAACACATCAATGGAACAAGTTTTTCCCCAAACTTCAAAGGTCTGTTAAATGAATAAAACTAAAGGCATTTGTTAGTTTTAAGATTAGTTTTTCAATTCAATTATTCAACCCAAATACACTTTATTGTTGGAATTCTTTCCGAATTTTGTCTTGGATCTCAAAGCGTAACCTATTCATTGCCATCTAGCATCTGCATGCAAGCCATCTTTTGCATGGCAAAATATAATATTTCTTATACAAAATGTGAGAAGGGTCAGACATCTTTTTTTCCTGACAGGCTCTGCTATTTTTTTCATTTACACGTATTGAAAACTTTGCTCAAGTTTATTGTGTAAACTATAATATAGACAGTCTCATAACAAAGTATGCTGGCAATGACATAAATCAAAGCACATGGCACACAGTGTTCGGAGAAGAACGCTGGAAAATACGTCAGAAAAAAGATGCTTGTCTATAGCCTACTGGTTCAGCTGTGTGCGACAAACGCTGCCAGTATGAAAGCACCATCGGTGTGCGCTGATCCTGCTCTGCATACGCGCCACTTATGCCCTGCTGATGCGTGCAGTGTGAAACCGGCTTTAGCGAGTAGCAAGTGAAAAGATCTAGCGCGACTGTCCCGAAGTTAGCAAACAGTTTAAACAAAAGCACTTAACTAATAATTTAATTATAATTTAATTGCATAGTGTCTTATATGCAATGCCAAGAAAGCTCGGTCTTGCATAGCGTGCAGGTTACCTTTGTCTTGCTCCCATACCTTGGAGGAGTTGGGGCACACACTTTTTCCTTCAGAGGTTTCTGTAAGCTCCATTGTGCAAGCGGCTGTGTATCTGTGTGTATTTGTGCATCTTATGGTCGCACTCCTCAGTAATGTGAGCAGTTCAACTACTCGATAACAGCATTCATTGACAACAAATATCAATATCGATAATTATCGATTTTATCAATTAGTTGTTGCAGCTCTAGTTTCAGTATAAGTGTTTGGTATTCAGTTTAGGCACAAGCCAGCAGTTTGGTGACGCTGTCTGAGTCTTACGTCATAATTTTTTTATTGTTCACGGTTAGGGGTGGGTGATAGGACGATTTTTAACCGCGGCCGATAAATATTTCTCTACGCTCTGATTTTTAAGAAATATCGTAGTATCGTGCTATTTTATCATCTCCGTCTCAATATACTGTACAACGCGAGATACATTCACATCAGTGTTAAGCCAGTGGTAGAATTACACTTACCGTAAACTGCACTTATTCACAATCACAAAAGTACATTATTCGCTTTAAGTCTTGCCGATTAAACATTTCATAGTGCGCTGTCCATATGAGCCTGTCAAATAGCGCCTAATTACTGAACTAAGATTTTTATCACGTGATTGTGGTAAAACTGTCAAGGCGTTAAACCCAGTTGCTTGTGTCTAAAGGGAAAGTAAACAATCAAGAGAAAAATGTGCCAGTATATTAGATGCGTGCAACTCTTAAAGGGACAGAACTAAACATGCCGCCGCTGGTCATTAAAGGGATAGTTCACTCAAAGATTATAATTGTCATTATTTACTCACTTGCATGTTGTCCCAAACCTGTATTAATTTTTTTGTTGTGCTAAACACACAAAAATATATTTTGAGAAACCAAACAGTAGCTGGTCCTCATTGAATTTAATACAATGTTCAACAGAAAATTAAACTTATTTATATAAAAACTGAGAGTGAGTAAATGATGTAGGTAGTGTAGAAGTATATAGTGTTTCATCTTTCATGTTTGTTAATTCAATACTGCTAAATACATCTACTCTTCCTGAAAAATAAAAGCACTGTTTGTTTTATTCATATTAGGTTTATTTGTAATGTGTATTTATTTGAATAACAAAGATAAAATGACAACGACTTTTACCTTTTGCTCATTTTGGCCTAAATGTCTGCCCTTCTTTATTTTATGGGCTTTGATTTTAATAAAAAAGGAAAGGAACGGATGTGACATGTGGCCAGGTATGGTTTCCCATACTAGGAATTTGTGCTCTGCATTTAACCCATCCAAGTGCACACA
>JAUCNO010000318.1:7217844-7238765 GCA_032353835.1 Enteromius viviparus | reverse complement strand
TTTATTCGTGTTTTTATTAAAGTACGAAGATACAGAGATGATGATTTTGTCTTCCATAGTTTCGGAATTCTGCCCCCCCTCTTGCTAGTAATCACGTCACTAGAGCAAGCTCCTGATTGGTTAACACAGTTAGTTAGGATTTTTCAACTTGACGAATCACGCGTCAAACGCGCCATTCACTCAATTCGCGCGAATAATTTACTCAATTCTCGCTTTGCATTGACTTAACATGTAAATCACACTTCCGCTTGACGCTTCATTCGCGTCCGGTGAACGCACCTTCAGGCTGGAGTGCCTATGTAGTTCTCACTGGCAACTCCAGCTGGGCATTACATCTATAGGCGGACATTAATCTGCACGCAAAGAAAATTAAATTAAAATAGTTCAGTTTTGTATTTAATTTCCAAATTATTATATTTCATTTTATTTTTTATTAAGTTAATTTAGAATAATGTTTGGAGTATTTTTTGTTTGTTAAATATAAGTTTTTTAAAGTAGGCTAACGACTAAGCGGTATCAGCAGCAATGAGCTGATCATAATCTATGTTTGATCACTTTAGGCTTCTCAAACGATGACGGCTTGTCTAAAATAAAACTGTAGATATACCTACTAAAACAGTTCAAGCCTATAAAAATGTTTAGATTTAAAAAATGCGCTATAATAATTAATGTGGGATAAGTTTGTGTGGTGAGGCTCAAGTGCACTGAGCAGGACGCAGACGCAAAAGCACAATCACTTGCATTTTTTTCAGAAACAAAAAAGCCTACGCCGTCAGTTTAAATGTCTATAATTAAGAACATCAGTCGAAACTGTAAAGAGTCAACAAAACATTGTGATTTTATAGGTTAAATTAAAAAGAGTTTTTTTCTTAACCTGTCGCCTTCATTTTTAATGTGTGTTTGAAGAAATCTGTCATGGAACGTATAGGGAGACTTCAGATAGAAATTTACTTGTTAGTAAATGTTTCCTTTGTTTTAGAGACTTTAGCCTTTGAAATTGTACAAATCTTCTTTATGCACCAACAACTTTTAATAGGGTTAAGAGAAAGTAAAATTTGCAATTGCATTAAATAACCCCTTTAAACTTGATCTTACATGGACAGTCAACTTATAAAATGTCACTGATAGGACATATATTTTTGGCTCACCTTTGTCCCTCTCATTGATGTTGTTCACAGTGAGAATGCTCCCATCAGATGAAATGCTGTATTTACCAGGGTTTAGTGTAGTATCTTGGTCATTCACTGTCCATCTCATTTTACCCTCAACAGAGTCTGGGCGTTTGCATGTCAGGCTCTTTGTTTGCTCAGGATACCATTGTTCAGAAGTGAATTTCGTTTGTACTGAAAGTACAGACCACAAACCTTATTTCACCATTCTTATATTTAACATTAGTTTGTGAGTCCTTTCCACAATTTTCCAAGCTCATAACAAAAATCTTGACATCTTATATGAAGCAATAGATTGTGAACAATGGAACAAAATATAGAATTAAGGATGATTGTTTTTAATATTAGATACTGACTACCCTTACCAATTTCAGCAAAAGCATTCTGATCTACAGGAAATCCAGCTTTTATGAGAGTGCTGGTGACTTGTTTGTTTGCGTCTGCAAACTGAACGCTGTCAGGGCTGCTGGTTGATGATTCAAATGTATAGTCTGCTATAATACTACCAGGCCTGTGGAGCAACACACAAACCACAGCAATGTAACACACTGTTTTAATACAAGAAGAAAAAACAAAATGGACCTTTGGTGAGAATGTTCAGATAGACCTTACCTGAATCCAGTGACTTTTACTGAATCTTTTTTGTAGGCAGGCACACTTTTGTAACTGTCTTCAATCTGTACAGAGTAACAAATGTACAATAGGAAGTTTACCTTACTTTACCAAAATGTTATTTTGAAGACTACAAAACCACCAATTCACCCTTCTCTGGGCTGCTTTAGAGTTATTTAAACAGTTAATTATGCTGACCTTCACTTGGTACAAGAAACATAAGATATTTAAGTCAGTTCTGCTTCCTCCCCTTTTCACAGATGAGGCTTAAATTAGTCACAGAATAAAATGCATGTTTAGCTGTCTCAACTGAAAATACCCTGCTCTGACATGTTAAAAAATGTCATTGTTCTCTGTCAATATGCACAATTGTAATGTTTTCATCTAAGCCATTTGTGTAAAAGTTGTTTAAATATCTTAATTTGACTATATAGTCCTGGCTTAAGCTAAGACACGTTTGTGAAACTAGGCCTTTATTTTGAAATTATGAAATTACTCACTGCTGATTCAATTTTTTTGGCATAATTTTTGAACTTCTCAGAACCTGGGTCGGTGAGACTTGTGTCAAATACATCATTTATTTTCATTGACATTTGAAGAACTGTAAAAAAACAAAACAACAATTAAAAACATATTTATGGCCAACAAATGGGACAAAGTAAATATTATTATAAAATTTGTATTAATATTAATATTATGTTTATAAATATGTGTGTATGGAGAAGACATATGACTGTAACTGCTTTATAAAACAATTAATAATAATACAGGATTATAACATTAATTCAATATTAAATATTTCGAACTTGCCGTCACTGTTGTTTATATTTTAGCAAAATAAAATAAATTAATAAAATATACACCTTGTATTACTGATCTGTGACTTTTATATCAGATGGAATTATAAGTGTGCTAACAGAGCAGACTGAAGAGAAAAGTTTTAACTTCATCACTGTAGATGGCTCTAGACATGTGCTGGTATTCAGTAATGTGTTATTTAAAAAAATATTATTTATTTAAAATTATTCAGAATTTTGAAAGCATTTTAATAACACTTTTTCATTTTTCATAACCGGTTGAATGCATAGCAGCTACGTCTGAGACATGTGTGCACTCTGATGTAAACAAGCACAGATGAGAAGCATGGTGGAACACATGATTCTAGCTTTATATATTTTTTTGGGTATTGCTTTATTATATTTAAATGTTCATATACTTTTGTTATAAGTAAAGAAATTACCTGTCATACTATATCATGACCACACTAAATTTCAATATCATGTTAATACCATATACCATGATAAAAGCATTAGCAGGTAATGGCAACATGACAATTTGATAAGCCTAGACGGAGCTGATATCAGAATTTATCATTCAAATTACTGTATAAATAAGGAATAATCAACAGCTGTGCATTAAAGGTTTTTAAATTAACAACATGAATGCTAAGAACCATCTCTCTCTCTGTTTGTGCACATGATTTAAAGCAGCAGATCAATATGGAAAGGTAATTAAACTGACATGGAACTACCTGTGCATTAAATGGTTTAATGCATACCAGCCAGCCAATCATAATCGAGTAGTCAGACAGACCATGGAATAAAGGTCATATTTTGTTATAATGTGTTGCCATCAAATACACTTAAATCTGGTAAATCAGGGTTTTTTTTTTTTTTTTTTACATTCCATACCTTTTGTAGGTGTCGTTACAGGAGATGGTACTGCAAAAATGAAGAACCAAATTAACCTTTATAATTGTAAAATGTAATATTTACAGTTAAAGGTTCATTAATTAATCACAAATTATATATACAACAAACTTAAAAAATAAATGCAGCACTTTTCTTGTTGCCCCCATTTTTCATGAGCTGAACTCAAAGATCTTTTACAATTTCTATGTAAACAAATGTCTTAATCAGCATCAAACCGTCCTTAGAAGACATGTTATGCTTCTTTACATAATTTTGTTCATACTTTCATACTTTAAATAATATTCCTGCTTGATCAGTTACCACAGAAGAATTTTACAATTATTCAGGAAATAAAAAAAAAATTGAAATAAAACATATTCAGGAATTATTTAGGACATGCAATTTCCTTACCAAAGCGAGAAAAACATTTGTGTTTCAAAAATGAGTACAGCCTCTAGAAGTTACTAAATGAAAATACATTTCTGGTGCAACCAAACCAAAACTATTAACAGGTTTAAATTGGTACTGCAAAAACAAAGGAATTTAGCTTTTTTTAAGGCTTATATTAGTCTGGGTGATATGTGAAAATAATATTAACTTTTTCATAAAAGCATGAAACTTTGTACAATTGTATAGTTTGCAGCCCTAAACATTTTTAGAAATGGAGCCATTGCAAAATCACCTTGTGGTTGCTTAACATTGTGGGTGGGACTAACAGAAACTAACTAAATAAATCAAATTGCATTAATTTGGTAAATTACCAACTTCTGATTGGAAAAGAAAGAAAGGAAGGGATATGACACATGTGGCCAAGTATGTTTTCCTACTAGGAATTTCTACTCCGCATTTAATGGTGCCTTGCTCATGGGTCTCACCTATTGGTGGTATTGAAGGTGGAGAGAGCACTGGTTATTCACTCCCCCCACCCACAATCCCTGCCGGACCTGGGACTCAAACCCACAATCTTTGGGTTACAAGTCCAAGTCCCTATCCATTAGGGCACAACTGCCCCCAGATTGGGTGAGCCACTTGAAACTGGTGTAAACACCGAAGGAAAATTGACACGACGTGGGGGATGATGCAAGACATCTACTCCAGGCCAATCAGAACTTTTAAATGGAGATTATGCATAATAATAATAGCGTCTCAAATATCTGAAAATAGACAAGCCATGCCATGATGTTTGCCATGCAGCCTGAGCTCACTGCAGCTACTGTTAGATCATCTAGTTGAAGTGAGAGCTAGAGCTGTGAGTCATTAGCATAGCAATGGTAGGATAAACCATGTGCCAGTATGATGTGTCCCATTGATTTAGTGACAGATAGATCAGCGGAATAATAATTGATTATTTGGAATCAACTTTCACTGTCTGTCACAATAAGCAAGGCAGTCTCAGTTGAATGGCCAGTGCTGAAACCTGATTGGTTAAATACCAGTTGGTCATTCTGTGAAAGAAATAATGTAACTGTGTCTATAAAGATTTGAAACTAATGGCCCATTACATTAGAATAACAAAGAAACGGCATTCCTCATGAATGTATTGTTGATTGAAGGATCTCCAGCGAGAAGGTCATTAACAAAATTGTTTCTAGACCCTTTGTCTTCCAATACTGTATGAAAGTATGTCCTACAGACAGAACTGTGGGAGAAGCAAGGATTCATACCAGGGTTAAGATTGTTTGAAGGTAGAAATGCTAACATCACTATTGAAGAACTGTTACACTACCATCTTCTATATTCTCCCCAAAAATATTGGTCAAGACTACTTAATTTTTGATATAAGCGTAAACTAGAACATTGGTGTGCCACTTTGCTCAGTCAAAAATACAGTAAAAATTATAACATTGGGGGATTTTTATGTTAGAAGGGGTAGTATGCACTGGGCTGTCTAGACATACAGTATTGTCTTGACAAGAAGATAAAGTAAATCATAAAGGGTCAGTTGCTGTATTTACATCCAGTGACGAGATATGTGTGTGAGGGAAGAGTGACACTACAGAGCAAAGATAGAAGGGTGAATGTGTGCACAGGTAATAATAAACAAATGAGTAGAGATGTCTAAAGAGGTTTTACCAAATGCTGTCTGTAATACAATTGCATGTGCAAATTAAGTCAAGCTGGTTGACTGATTTGTCAGGGTTTGTCGTGGTAAGTCATTTGAGATTGAATGAAGCTAGGAGTGGAAGTGGAAAGTCTGCAGTGTAAAGCTTCACTAGATGGAATTCCAAGTCACTAAAGATTATGGGTAGATTGACATCCACAAAGATGTTCTGTTGTTGTTAGAGGAGTACACTTGGAAGTTCCTGGTTTCCACATTGACATTCAGTGGTAGCAAAGCTCTTCTACATGAATGTATGATTGCAGGAGGTGTGAGAGAGTTGTGCTTTAACAAAGTTTTCAGCAATTCACACACCACTGTGTGACGTAATACAAAAACCTGAAACAGAAGATGCTCCCCTCTCCTCACTTCCTGCATTGTTATGCATTTTTTATACATAACAATGAAGATATTAATTCTCCCAAGCTTAAATGTAGTTGTAAACCAACCGAGAGAAAGCGCAGTCCTCAGGACTTAAATATGACAGATGTGACAAATTGTTATAAACTTGTACACTGTGCCAAGAAAAGTCAGGGCAGTGCACTTAAAAATATGGAGGCCATATAAAGTAGTAGACTATTTAACTTTGGTTTAGTTAAATCTCATTTTACTAATTTCTGTAATCCTTCATTTAAACAAAATTGGTTCAAAAATATTTGCAAGTAATATCTGTCAAATAATTTATTTTTGTTCTTATGAAGTATATGATCAATTCATTTCAATTATTCTACAAATTCTATCAGTGAACATTTAGAAAATACATATTTTATATTTATATCAGAGGGTTGTACTCATTTTTGATGAACATTGTATTTTCCTCCTTAACATTACATTTTGTGGCAAATCATTTTTTAACAGTACATACCTGTTACAATAGGTTTCTCAGGTATAGCAGGTGGTGCAGCTGTAGAAGTTGTGGTTGGTGCAGTTGTAGTTTTTGCTGTAGTAGATGTTGGTGGTGCAGTTGTAGTGTTTGCTGTAGTAGATGTGGGTGGTGCAGTTGTAGTAATTGCTGTAGTAGATGTTGGTGGTGCAGTTGTAGCGTTTGCTGTAGTAGATGTTGGTGGGGCAGTTGTAGTGTTTGTAGTAGTAGTAGATGGTGGTGTAGCCGTAGTAGGTGTTGGTGGTGCTGACAAAACCAAAAAAAGATGGTGGAATCAACCAGCATTAATGTTAAAAGAAATAAGGTTCCATATGAACAAAATGGTATTTAAATGCAATCAAGACATTTTTTTTTTTGCAGTGAATTCATCCAAACATCAGCAATTATAACACAGATGGCTCAAACATATATTTATCTTGCAGAAAACCCAAATGATTAAAACAATCCTTACTTTAAAAATTATTTAGATCTATGCAAACACCAAAAATCCAAAAAGACATTTGATATCCCTCAGCATCTTGGTTGTATCTATTAATGTTTTTTTAAACTTTAAATATTACTTATTATTATCAGCAGTAAATAAGTCATTTCCTACCTATGCTTTGCCCCTACAAGCTCGGAAGCAGCCGTATTTTTTATGTAATGTGATATGATGTGATTAAATTGCAAAATCAAACATGGTTCAAAGGGAGGATGTAACCAACCCTGTGTTTAATGGTTTCTGGATATTGGTCATTAGTAATTGTTTATTTGGATCGACATAAAAAATAAACTCTTGCAATGCTTTTTCATTATAAAACACATACAATTAAATTAAAAACAATGAATTGAAACATATGGAAATCATGTTAATCTTTAAGCATCAAATCTTAAAGGACTTAATAGTAACATTTACATCTTTGTGTAACTAATTTATTTTTGATAAGCCACTCATGGTACCATTTTCTGTCATTATTTCGTTCTATTAGCATTAGCAGCAACTCATTTTACACAGTAAACAGAAACAGTGACTTCAGCTGTCAATCATACCTTTACATGTGTTACTGCTGTTTATAGGAAGGTTTGGGTCAGTTACACTATAGCCACTCTCGCACGAGCAATTGTAACTCCCAACAGTGTTGTTACAGACTGAGTTTGGACCACAGATGTCTGGTATCTCTTCACATTCTTTCACATCTGTATTAAAAGGAAGTTGCAGTAAAAAATAACAATTTGTGTCTCACACACACACACAAACACATTTAAAAAAATAAAATCCAAAGTGAAAATCACATCAGTAATCTTCATCTCATTATTCAGGGTTAAAATACACTCATATCTGAGTCACAATCTCTCTATTTGCAGAGTATCAGTTAATAAAACAAACATAGTTTGACCTATTCACACATCAGCAGTAGCAACATCATTGGACTAAAAAGCAACAAACTGGAAATGAGCAAAAATAAATAAATACATTTTAATGCAAAAGACAAAAAAAAATAAAAATAAAAATAATGAGATATTAATGTCACTGTATACTACAGACCTCAATATTAAAACATTTACTTTTTGATCAGAAATGACTAATGTTGCTGTTGACACTAATAAACAGAAACAAACTAACAAAACATCTATTTTATGACGCTAATTTCTTGTTTTCCTTGTCATGCATTTCAGTAATATCTGTCAGTCTTACCTTTACATGTGTTACTGCTGTTTATAGGGAGATTTGGATTTGTAACATTATATCCACTCTTGCACGAGCAATTGTAACTCCCAACAGTGTTGTTACAGTTTGAGTTTGGACCACAGATGCCTGGTATCTCAACACATTCATTCACATCTGTAATAAAAGGAAGTTGCAGTAAAAAATAACAATTTGTGTCTCACACACACACACACACACACACACACACACACACACACACACACACACACACACAAACACATTTAAAAAAATGAAATCCAAAGTGAAAATCACATCAGTAATCGTCATCTCATTATTCATGGTTAAAATACACTCATATCTGAGTCACAATCTCTCTATTTGCAGAGTATCAGTTAATAAAACACATAAATACAATTTGACCTATTCACACATCATCAGTAGCAACATCATTGGACTGAACAGCAACAAACTGGAAATTAGTAAAAATAAAAAAATACATTTTAGTGCAAAAGACAAAGAAAAAAAAAAACACTTTAGATTTTGAGATATTAGTGTAACTATATACAATAGTCCTCCATACTAAAACAATTACATTATGATCAGAAATGACTAATGATGCTGTTGACACTATAAAACAGAAAAAAAACTAACAAAACATTTATTTTATGCTGCTAATTCCTAATTTTCTTTTTCATACATTTCAGTAATATCTGTCAGTCTTACCTTCACATGTGTTACTGCTGTTTATAGGGAGATTTGGATTTGTTACATTATATCCACTCTTGCACGAGCAATTGTAACTCCCAACAGTGTTGTTACAGTTTGAGTTTGGACCACAGATGTCTGGTATCTCATCACATTCTTTCACATCTATATTAAAAGAAGGGAAAAGATAAGGGTCACACATTTATATGTGAAGGTAAACTCATACTTTTAGTTAGGGCTGGGCGATATATATCGTACGATATAATATGTGCATCTCATCAGTAAAGACGGTTCTTTGATTAGCGGGAAAACTCCGTCAGCTGTTTTTGAAAGGAACGCCAGCTTATAAACAGAGCCGTAGATCACTGAGAAGCGCGTTGAATCACCCGTGAAACTTAACCCGCAGCTTCTCAATGATCTACGGCTGTGTATAAGCTGGCGTTCCTTTCAAAAACAGCTGACGGAGTTCCCTTTCGACATTTCACTCGTACTGCATCTTCTAAGACTATTAGGGAAAACTCCTTTTCCCCCTAACTGAAGCCTATTTTAAAACGCAGTTTTATTATTCACTAAAACTGCACGGTCATTGGCTGCTGTATTGGGGACTATTTTTAACCAATGAGCAAGGTCCTGCGAACAGCAGGCCAATGCCGTCGACCACACCCCATGGCGTGATGTCTCTGCTCCAGTGACAGCAGGTGGCGCCAAGGTGGTGTGATGAATTCGTGATTGAGATGGGACACGTTTGAGCGAATTATGTAAGGAATAATTGACGACGGGCCATTGAATTATTAGAAAAATAATCCACTTCGCTTCGTGACCACATCACCACCTCGGTTGTGCATTATTTTTCTAATAACTTAACGGTCCGGAGTCAATTATTCTGCTTATACTACGGTTGCCACACCTCAAGACATCGATCAGATGATATATTTCGAGGGATTCGTCTGTTTTTTCTACTTATATCGCTATTGTGAGTAGGACTATTTCTTCCGCATCTCATCCAACGACTCTTTTGCTCGTTCCAAAACATAATTTTAAAGCTGGCAATGGAGGCTTGAGCCGTTGATAGCAGATTAATGCAGTTAATAATAAAGTTATAAGAAAGAGAGCATGAGAGACAGAGACACAGAGAAAGAGAAATAGAGAGAGAGAAAGAGAGCGCTTGTATGGCTCTAAAGCACCGTCTCTAAACTGTAAGTCTGCTTTAAGATGCAGTGCTGTTATTACCTCGCTAGTGAGAAATGTCATGTGTAGCCTTTAAGTTGCTACACTAGGCTAACTGATCAAATCATCAGGGCAGCGCAGACAACACGTTTTTGTGTGTTACCGTAGTGTGCCTGTGCAAGGACGAAATTCAAAGTGATATGGAACTGTAATGCGGTCAAGAGAGCAGTCTGGAACTACGTTCGCCGTGCGTTTCCCTTAAAAATAATTGCACACCTCAGAACGTTCGTCACCCAATCAGATTCAAGCATTCAACGGCCCCTGTAGTATAATCTAAGTTAACGTGCTCTGATATAAATTAAAATGAAGATGTGTATATTTTTTTTTTCTTCTAGGAATAAGAAAGAAAATCAAATTATAAATTGACAAATATATTAGCTACTTTAGATTTATTTCATATTAGTGTCTTCTTTTGTGGATTCTTTTTTCTGAAGGGACACAGTCATGAGGAATCAGGAAGCAAATACGTTCCTTGACATAATTCTATTTTTCTCATCTCATAAGGTTTTGTCCAACCTCATAAGTTACCTTCTACTGTACTAGTAAACCTTATGAGCCTTTACCCTAAGAGGATTCACAGAGGAAAGCTTTGCATGTATGAGGGCATTTGCGAATATGTGATGCACACCGCCATAAAGATCTAATAAAAGTTGTAAACAGGTTCCCTGCAGGGCCCTGGAATGGAAATCAACATCTTTACACAGCAGCACATGCTCACGCTTGCATCTGTATGCATGCCTATATATGTATGTTTGTGTGCAGACATGCACTCCACGAGACACTGAGTGATGACTTGCTTTCTGTAATGCATACTACAGACGATATGTCCAACACAAGCCAGTCTGGGGGATGGAGAATTGATTTATTTCTCACCTTTTAACAAAATTAACACGTGCTTCACTGACATGCCATCACACCTTGAAATAGTGGCCGTATGGCAGAGCACATGCGTAAAATAATAGCCATGACAATGTGACAACACCTATTCTGAAGTGCCATCTAGGCATTGAATTACTATTGCTGTCTGATCTCCTGCTAAGATGCTGCAAGAAAAGAAGACAGGAAGAGCCATTTAAAAATGTCTTACTGGAAAAAGATACTAAATGTTGACATTTGAAAAAACATTTTGGGTTTTTGAAATCTCCGATCCTTTGTTGGGTTGAAAAGTCATAAGCTTTTGATTGCTGAAATCATTCTTTTCCAATCCATTATATCACAATATATCACATGTATCAATCTGTTGAGAAGACAATCAGATTCATAAAACAGTGTCATACAAAGAGAAGTAACAATGTCTTATAGAGAAACATGGATGGTACATTTTAAACTGACAGGTCTTTATTTTGGTTTTCTGTTATTTAATTTCTTTTGATGGGTTACAAATTCAGAAGTATTTGATACTGATGACATAAACCATAGTTCATAAATCTAATAAATAAATCTGCTGAGAGGAACAGAGGAATCTTAATAATGTCTTTCTGAGAAAAGTAACAATGTCTTTTTGAGAGAAGTAGATATAATTATAAAGGTACAAAAGCTGTCACTGGGGTGGTACCTTTTTGAAAGGTAAACTTTTGTATCTATTAGGTTCAAATATGTGCACTTTAAGGTACCGAAATCATACTTTACACATCAAATGTATCATCCATCAATCTGGATTTAAAAAAATGATAATAAAATAATCTGATGATAATTTAGACATTATGGTAACACTTTCTATGAAGCCTGTGTTTATCATACATTATAAGGGTATTCTTAAGGCATTATGATGTATGCATTATGCATTATAAATAATTTGTGTTTGATATGTTGTATCATCTCATGAATATTCATAAGAACAGTTATAATACAGTTTTTCTCAAATGCTAAAACACCAAACCCGATCCTCTAAAACAAATGACCAGTTGTCTAAACACATTTACTAGGGCTGGGACACAATTAGAAAAATTAATCTAATTAATTAGAGGCTTTGTAATTAATCGCATATAAATATTTGACCTGAGAACAGTGAGAAGTAAGTTTTTTTATATGGGTTTTTAGTATACCATTGAATAATGACTGAATACATAAACTTAAGCAGCAAAATATTGTTCATTTTTGTTCAACCAAGTCCAACAGGCCAATCTTGTGCCGTGCGTGATTTCACATTGAGCCGTATATACTACACACAGCTGTTGTTCACTGACGAGCTGCGCAGAACATGTTCATTATAAGCGTGGATTTGTGTGTAGAATATACGGCTCAATGTAAAATCACGCACCTGATGGGATTTACCGCTGATTACATGACGGCTTTACTGACCAAAAGAGCGAACATATCGACCGATCTGGATCGATGCATTCCTACTTTCAAGTACATTCAGAACATTAGAAACGCTAGACGGTGCTCCAGTATAATCCGTCCGCCGAAACTCATCCAGTTAGAAACGTTCCGCGGTGCAAAAATACATGCAATTTAAAATGCGTTAAAAAAATTTATAGCGTTATTTTTGTGTAATTAATTAATCAAAATTAACGTGTTAAAGTCCCGGCCCTAGTTTTCACATTTATTTCTTTTGTAAAATTGTAAAATCCCTTCTCCACATGAGGTTATGATTTCTAGGATTGTTAGATTGTTATATTTTGGGATCCTGTTTGAGGCACATTGTGGTGGATGATGATTTAAAATGTTCTCAATTTCCTTCAGTTTACTCAGTTTTTTTTACACTAAGCTTGAAACATACAGCAGGCATCTATGCTTTTTCTATTTTTGTATTTTTATTTATTGAAAATTATCATTTGTTTTCCATGGTAAAAAAAATATCAGGGATTTTGAATGACAGTAGGGTTTTCTTTAAAGTTAAGGATTGCATCATCATAAAAGCTGGAGATTTTGTTTGTGGCTTGAAAGTGTGATTGTTGTGTTTTTGTTTTTTTGTGGTAGTTTTTTTGACATTTGTGTTTTGAGTTTATTTGCATATGAACCATTACCCGATGATCAGTGTTTTGTGCTAGTGTCTAGAAAGGCGCTTTTAAGCACAGGGAAGCAGCATGTGACAAAGTTCTGTGATCTGTAGCAGTGAGAGTGAAGTTTCACTGTGGATGTGGAATACCCTGAGTGGGTGTTCAGGAAAATCTCCTGTCCCGCTTGTTCTAATGCTTCAAAACAATGAAGCTTTTGTGGACTATCATAGTTGTCATAACTGTCGTATGTCATTGGCATTTGGCCAGATTTTGTTGGCATTTAGGAGCACATATGATACATACAAACCTTTAATATTTCATGTTAATATCAGTAAGTAAATATTTGTTTTGCTATTATTTTTTTAAGGCAGTGTGGCTGGTGCTTGCCCATGCAAAACTTATAGGTTGCACTGCGGTATTGAGGGTGGCTGTTTAGGCGGTTGTTAATCAGCCATGAGGATTTTTTTTTTTTTCACTTTTTCTCAACCGTTCTAAAATGTGATCACCATTCACCATTATAAAGCATCATTTATGTCTGTTTAGGACTTTCTACACTTATAAGTCACCAAAATGTTCTCTGTTTTAATTGATATTTTTGTGTATGCTCTCATTTTGAAATGTGAGGATCATGTAGAAAATAATTCTGTAATGTTGTATCAGATCTATAAGACAATTGGGCAGGACTATGATCATTTCAGTTGGTGAGAATTTGGGTGTGTTTTTGCCTCTAAGGTGTTATGAATTTATTGAATGCTAGTTGTCTGTACTTTCACTTCACTTAGCTGTCAAGGCATGTGATGTTTATTCTTCACTTTTTTTTTTGTTTGTTTGGAAAGTCTTGTATTCACCAAGGCTGCATTTAATTGATAAAATATAGCATACAAATATTTGTTATAAAAAATGTGTAATATTACTTTAATTACATAAAAAAAAAAGTTTGTTTGTTTTAATAATTGTTTGAAACATGATTTAAGTGTCACGTGATTCCTCCCAAATCAATCTAATATGCTGACTTGGTGCTCAAGAAATATTTCTTATTGATATTGAAAACAACTGTTACTCAATATTTTTCTTTTTTTAGGATATATGATAAATAGAATAATTTACAGAACAGCATTTATTTAAATTCGAAATTTTTCAGAAGTGACGAAGTGTAGGGAGTAGTCTCTGTAGATAAATTTACATTAGGAGAACTGGTTTCATGTTAAACGTTTATATTGTGGTGTTCACAGTTGTTATTGTCAAAGAGGAACATTGTGCTGTGACGCAGAACAACATCAGGTGTGACATGGATGCTTTGTGTGTTCTTCCCTTTGCTTTGATTTTTCAATTGCAGTTTAGCAATGACTACAGAAATACTTTGTGGTCTGAATGAACCTTTTGAGGCTTCATTATCAGATTCATTGATTCAATAATGGATTCAGTGAGTTGATTCTGTGAAGGATCCAATAGACTGAACCTACCCTATAATTTTTAAATGATTCATTAAAGGAATGTGTCCCTAAGAGTTGGTAATTCTTAAACTGTGCTAATTAGTGACACAGATTCATCTACAGTCTGTAAACCAACATTTTTGTTTTTTATCTAAAAAATATTTACAGCAAGCGAACAGTGAGTGGCAGTGTAAGTGGCAGCAGTTTGTCTGGCTCCAGCTCACGTTCAAGATCCCGTTCCTCCTCCGCCTCACTTTCTCGGTCTCGTTCTGGATCCCACAAATCAAGGTATGCAATGCACAAATCCATCTTTACCTGTTCTCGTAATAAAGAAAATAAATAAATTAAATAATCAAAGTATCATGGCTTCACATATTGTCTGGTTTCACAGGTCTCTGTCGGTCAGTAGCGTGTCGTCTGTCTCATCTGCCTCCTCCAGCAGTAGCTCAGTCAGGAGCGCCGACTCTGATGACATGTACGCTGACCTGGCCAGCCCCGTGTCCTCGGCCAGCTCCAGATCACCCACTCCTGGCCATGCCCGCAAGGAAAGGGGCCCTCCACGGGACAGGGGCCCTAACAAAGAGAGAGGTACTGTGGCCTTGTCACATGAGACAACAATAGGCTGTTATTGTGAACTAAACTCATGAAGCTTCTGTGAAATAAAACAAAATAGAAATGTTATGACATAAACCTAAAGTTAGAAATGTTGCTTTGGAAATAGCTGCACTATATCTGAACTTTAATTGAACTCAAAATTAATCTAAACAGAAATCTATAAAAACTTGAGGGGAAGCACACAAACAGAAATAAAAGAACACAAATTTTAAAATAACAGCAAGTTAAATACTTTAATGCATGGAAGTATGATTAAAATAACGGTTTGTTTGGTGTGCCTTAAAGGAAAACCGCCAAAGAAAGACGAGCCTTTCAAAGTTGAGCGAAAAAGAGTGGATCCCTCCGGTCTCCCACCCAAAGCCACCTCTGGCATGCCTAGATCTGGAAACAGGGGTCACCCCATGCACCCACCTCCTATGGGTCCTCCAGGAGGATACGGCTCTCACAAGGACATCAAGCTCACTCTGCTCAATAAGGTAAATGGGGAAGATGTCGTTACGGTCATGTAGCTTCGCAGAAGTGTATGATGGTTGAATAACTTGTTTATTCCTCTTTGGCCAGCAGCAAACCGATAGGGGCAATAGGAAAAGGTACTTTCCTGCTGATAAAGAGCGACCCCCTTCACCTCTCAGCAAGAGGATAGCGTTTTCACCTGACAGAGGTAAACAATACACTACCGCACATTCACTAGAAAACCCCTCCAGAAAAGCGGTTGTGGTTTAGCTCTTTCCTCAGAGGATGTCCGGAAGTTCGGTGAGAGGTGCAACTCGCAGCGCTCTCCTCAAACTTTACTTTATTTCTGTAGGTCGTGACCGGAGGATGCCCGGTCGACCCCCGCTGTCCCCCAGAATGGATCGGCCCAAAGGACAGGGTCCTCGACCCATGCCACCACAGGGAGACAGGTACCCACAGCCACTTTCTTTTCAGTCACACTTTCTGAATATCCCTTCAAATATGTGGTGATTTCCAGTAGTCAGTTGTGGAACAATTATTTGAATTAATTTCAATTTGCTGATTTGATTTGTTTGCATAACTATTAATTGCCTATTAATATGCGTCTGTTTGTATAAATAAAGAGGTCTTATATTCTGTATGTTGATAAGTGATTGTGAGTATTAATCTAGCTTTTATTAAAAAAAACATAATAAATATAAAAGTAAATAAAAATCCCCATGTTTGTTTAGCATTAGTTCCCTTTTTATGCTTATGGTGTATCAAGGTGTTTTGTAACAAAAGCTTTATCTTTGTGTGACTAAGACTAGGGATTTAAAAATATCCCATGTTTGTAATTCACTTGATTCCTTTTATTTTCTCTCTCTCTTGCTCTCGCTCTCTCTCTCTCCAGGAAGCGTCCTTTATCTCCACCACCCAAGTCTTCTGGGAAAGGTCCTGCTCCTGTGTCTGCAGGTAAACCACCTGCTCCCGGGGCTGGATCCGGTTCTGGCTCCGCTTCTAGTTCCGGATCGGGCAAGCCGAGCAGCACCCTTTCTCGTCGCGAGGAGCTGCTGAAACAGTTAAAGGCTGTCGAAGATGCCATAGCCCGCAAAAGGGCCAAAATCCCTGGGAAATAATATAAACCCAACATCATCCAACTTCTGGGACATCTGTTTTCTCGACGCCCAGTGTTTGCCAGAAATGGAAAATGGTCACTGTTCTGAACTCTAAGGGCAAATATGTCCTAGGGAAAGGAGACTGCCGTTACATTTCTGTTTGTTTTGCCCTCAGAGAGAGGTTGTCTAGATTTTATATTGATGTGATAAAGTTGAGAAGTGGCCCTGTTCACTTTTTGTTTTTCACAGGAAGATGGAACCTTTACTGTAGTGTCTCTCAAAGATTAAAAAAAAAAACCCTGTACATTCAGCGCACATTTTTGCTCTTCATCCTGCCACAGTCACTTCTCTCTCATATTCTAGTTGCTTTATCCCCTCTCCTTTTATTTTTATGTTGTGCATTGCAGACGTCTGCTTAATCTAATCTTAATCAGACCATCCAGGACACATCTGTGGATTTGACTTTGTTCCTGCTCAAAGACTCTGAAAATGCCTTTTCATAACTTTACAGTTAGGAAAGTCCACCTTAAGCTATGAATTTGTCTATCCACCACCGCGTCTTTGGCTGTTTTTTACAATGTACAACTACAAAGTCAGGTGACGGAATAACTGATGCTTAAACTGTATGATTCTAGAGAACCAATGACAGTGATGTGAAGTATTGCTTTTTTTAAGATTCTGCATTGTTCCCCCCAGCTTTTCAAGTGAAAACCTGCATTTTATTTGTCCCTCAGTTTTAGTTGAAAGTGTGAGAGGCTGCAATGGGGACACCCGGAGATAAGGAAGAATTCCGTCTTGCTTTTTGTGACAGAAAAAAAAAAAGCTTCTAAATAAACTATTTTGATAAAGATAAATCTGTCCAGATGATTCCTCTTTAATGGAAAGATTGTACGTAATGGAAGACTTTTCCATTTGTACACAGAGGTTTGATGCTCCACTACTGCACTGGTTCTTGTGGGTTTGATTTATTGCTCAACCCTGTTTGTTGATCCATTATCACGCTTAGAGTCAATACCTACAGCAAACTAGTGAGATAGTTTATTGAAAGAGTTGGAACATTATTCATCTTCTCTTGTTTGTACTTTCATACGTCATGAATTGTAGGAGTTAAGTAATTTTGTATTATACACCCACATTCTTTCATAAGTCATTTAAAATGATTAAGCTGTTATGATTTGTACAATTAGTGTTGTGCACTTCTCGTTTTGTGTCGGTGTAGCATAATATAATACAAATAACTGTTGGCAGTTGGGTCGTTAAAATACGTTTTAGTATAAAAAAAGGTTTATTCATCAATATTGGAAAGTGTAAATGTGCAGTCCGCAATGAATAATAGTTATTTCAGTATTAAAAACATGTATAGGGTGGTTATTAAGCTTTCTTTCAGCATGTGAGAGAAATTAATCATTAATTGTTATCGGTTTCACATTCTCTGTAGAATGTATAGAATTTATGCATGATGCTAAGGGGACTCCTGGGGAGATGTTTTTCAGAATGGTTGATCTGATGATGCTGGGAAATTCACTTGGTCTTGTCCCATGATCGCAACCCCACAGGTGGCCAAATCCTGCTGTCAACTGCCCATTTTAGTTAATGAATGACTTGTTACTGAGGGCTCTTTTGATGTCCAAAACATCCAGGGAGCTCCCACAATTCATCTCCAAATTTAGCCTTCTAGGGATTTGAAAAGGTCACAAAATTTTCTCCATCTGAAGCAGAGTATTGATGATACCTCTTCGTTGGTAATTAATGTTGTTAATTTTGGGCTTAGAGAAATGCAGGGTAAGTTTGGTAAATGTTTTGTGTGTAACAGATCTAGGGGTTGTCTTGCAGCATTTCTCTTTTAAAAGTTGTTAACAATGTGTCCTTACATCTCCCCTTTTCTTACGAAGACGACGACGTAGAAGCTATTAATCACTCAATTGTTGCGTTTAATGAATGAAATCTGAATTACTCATGAGAGCATAAATTCATCCTGCTCGTTCAGATATCACGGACCCTATCCAATTTTTTTCTTCCATTTGGCGAAGGAATTCATTTTAGTTACGAATCATTTTTCAGTTTGGTTAATAATAAAATAAGACTTTTCATTATTAATCAATCTGAAAAATGATTTTTTTTTCTCCAGGTTGCCTACAATATAACGCGCTTGTGTACATAAAGATTCATTTGAAAGAGGAAGTACGGAAGTAAATATTTATTACTATTTCCTCATCAGTTGGATTTCCCCAGTGAGCAGGTACAATTCGCGTAAGCAATACAGGAAAGCGAGAGCATACAAAAGGCAGGCCCGACACAACCTGAGCACTAAACGCAAGCCTGACTGCGGGTGAACGGAGTTTTAATAATAGACTGCGCTTTCAACAAATTATGTGGGTAAGTAAAGCATTTTTGATGTAGGCTAAGTAACGTTAGATACATATTACACACACTAATGGACATCTTAATATATATTTATATATATATATATATATATATATACAAAATGAATATATATATATATATATACAAAATGAATATATATATATATATATATATATATATGTATATATATATATATAAATAAGTCTTTATATATATATTTTTTTGCACTCTGCTTATTTTACTGTTTTATCTTGCAGTCCCCGCTGTTTTTTGGAATATTTTTCTTCATTTTGTCGGAGCACATCGTGAAAGGAAAGAATCTGGGATGTTTCAGTGAATGTGGGCATGAGTTCAGCAAGGTTCACACCAAGTTGCTAAAGTCTCTGCACGCGCACAGACACCACCCCCTCCGGCCCGTCCATCATAAGGCGAACTCCTGTGAGGATTTCGTTCGTTCTTCATCAGCATCGCTCAATGATCGCTCGCTGTCCCCCTGGCGGAAAAGGTAGATGAAGCACTCTATATAAATGCGGTATATTAAACCATAGAAATCAGAACCCTGCAAAAAGGTGCTGATGACATAATCGAACCTTTCTATACTTGTAAACTTTTGTTTTGCAGTAAAATATATTTTTGCGTCACACTTTCATATATTTGATTTCACATTTATAAAAAGTTTCATATTGCATCGTTTTTATACGATTAGTCTACGTCATCATCAGTGCTTCGTGCGCTGCGTGGTTGAAACTTGTACTTTTCTCTCATTTTTATAATTTTTTTCTTCAAACTAAATTTTGTAATGTTGTAATTAACCCAGAAGCTGGCTATGTGAATGTATGAGATAATAATTTGTATGCCAAGAAAAAAAAAAAAAAGTAGGACAAAGCCTTCAGATCAATTGGCTGCTGAAAGCATTGTGAGGCATGTTTAGCAGGCTGTTGTTTAAATAATAATACAAAATCATACAATAAAGAAGTGTGTAAATGTGATATCTGTGCAGTGACTTGCTACATGAATAATGTCATTTTATCTCTTGAATTTTCAGAACTGTGGAAAATTTAGACATGTACCCCTCACAATACGAGGAGGCCGAGTGTTTGTGTGAAGGGTGCATCATTAATGGCGTTGAAAATAGGACCTACAACTCAGTGCCTGTGAAGCAAACTCGATTATTCCTGAAGAAGGTTCCTTGCCCGTCTGACCCGAAGAAATACTCCTTAGAGTATAAACTTGTGTCAGTGACTGTAGGCTGTACTTGTGCGGTTCCTCAGCAGTAAGAGAGGATAATGCTATATAAGACCAAAATTGTAGAGACGTGTCTCATGTACCATGTCGTGTTTGTTTTAAAATGCAGTTTGTGATAAGGTACTTCTATTGTTTTATATGCTTATATTTATAAGCTGAAAGGTTGCATGTGTCACATGGTTAATTTTTTTTAACATAATCTTTTTTAAAAGGAAGATATTGTTATAAGGTATTTGTATTGCTGTAAAACACTACTTTATTTAGACTTTATTTATTTATATGATAATAACTTATTTACTATTTATTTAACTGTTATGTACATTATGCAAATATGTGAACTTTTGATCTGGTGCCTACGTGTCCTTGTTTGAATCAGGTTGAAATTCAGCTCTGTCAGTGACAGGAATATATTATATTATTCTTATATTAAGTTCGTTTCAGTGATAACGATAAAACATATTATCAGTATGTTTTTCCCTAAACTTTCCATTTTGTCCAGATGGTATTATGTTCATATTGTGTAAAACAAAAATAAAGTCTATGCTGATCTTCACTCATTCATGTCCATATCTGTTACTCTGTGGTTAAATTTAAAATGCGCCTGAATTATTTCACCACAGTATGAATATACTGTTTTGCAAAAACAAAAAGCTTACTAATATACCCCCAGTTTCACAGACAAGGCTTAAGCTAGTCCCAGACTTAATTGCATGTTTGAGCTGTCTCAGATGAAAATATC
>JAUCNO010000318.1:7206513-7217744 GCA_032353835.1 Enteromius viviparus | reverse complement strand
AAGGGAATAAACTACAACATTAACAATAAACACATTGTTTCCCACAAAACAAGAACATTCTGAACACGTTACAATATCTTAATTTAAATAACGCCTAGTCCTGGCTTAAGCTAAGCCACGTTTGTGAAACCGGGCCATAGACTATTAGTTAAATGTAAGTGTTTATAAATTATGGTAGCATAGTGCCTTCACGCAGAAGAAGGCTATAGCTAGAATAATAAGCTCCTTTGAGATTACGGAGATTTCCTAAAAATATACAATTTGAAAAATAGTCGTAAAAATGACTGGCAATGTGGTGGTAATATTATTTATATTATAAATTAATGTATATATATATATAGAGAGAGAGAGCGAGAGAGATGGAATGGCAATGGCTTTTAATTTGTCGGACTTTGTGGAACTTTTATTTTGAAAGGCTTGTGCCGTATTTACGTTAAAACATTGCGACAAAGTATAACACATTGCAGTGTGGATGAAAATGACCACGGCACTAATAAAGTCTCTCAGTATATTAACGCAACCTATTCGAGGTAAGAACGAATATATTACAATCGTGGTAAATGTTAATGCACAAATTTCTGTGTTGTTGGCTAAATTCAGTCAGGCGAAATTGACAGAAACATTACGCGGAGTCGCATGTAAAGAGTGTTAACGTTAGCCGCTTTATCAAAAGTGTACGCCTTCCTTTCTTTAGATGTCAGGCAGATGTTTTAGGTAGGTACTGGCAGACTCCGCTCAGTGTTAACTTTCAGTGTAACGTTATATATGTAAAATAACCTAACTTGAATGTTGACTGTCATTCTGCCCAGCATCTATGAATGTAAGTCCTGCATGTCTGGGTGATGTTTATGTTTTGAACATTTTTTTGAAATTAAATGCATTGATGGACACTGTTTCTTTAGAGGCTCAGCAGAACAATGGTCAAAGCACACAGACCGCACTTGTGTCGGCTCTCCAGAGGAACCTCTCTGAGCTTCAGGAGCACATGTCTGGGGGTAAAGAGCTGGAGGAAGCCCTACAGCTTCTAGAGGAGGTCAGAAGAGACATCACATGGGTGTGCAGTGAAACGGATGACATAACCTGGAGCTTTGTCCAGAAATGTCTTCTCTTATTGCTCTGCCTGGTGCGTCACCTGAACCGCCTCCTGGAAGCCTTTCACCAGAATCCTGCAGCGCCGAATCCTGCAACTCCCGAAGCAGCTCCACCGCTTCCTCCAGATGTTCTCAGTGTGGCCCAGCAAAAGGCACTGAGCACTGTGCTGCAGTTTGTGGTGACACTGGGTCTGTGTCCATATTTAGCTCCTGGTGTAGGGGTAGCCCTAGGGCTGCGCTCAGCTTTCGGGGCAGCAGTGGAGGGGGCAGTCCGACATGATGTGGCCCCTGTGGGGGAACGGCGTTTACTTATCACCGCTAATGTGCTGCTGGAGGTGTCTGCACTCACATCACTAGCAACTCCTGTGTTTACACGTCATTTGGGTGACATCATGGCAGCTCTGTGTCAGTTAGCATATCGTCCCCAGCGCCCTGAAGGAGATGGCACAAAGAGCAATAAGGTAAAAATACACAAATATATAATCCATTTTATCCTATAGTCTCACATTAGGTCTGGGGTTACTAAAACCATGGAAAATCTGGATTAATCGGGGAAAATTAAAGTTGTTCCTAGCTCGGAACCGTAATAAAAAAAGTTAATTTTAATAGTTTTAATAGTCTTAATTAGAAATATATTTAATTAAACAAAACTTAAAAGAAAGTTCGAAAGATTGACTTGGCAGATAACTGAAATAAGTTTGCAAATGCCAAGCTTAAACTAAGCAAAATATAAAATTAAACTATTGCAAGTCTTTTCGTTGATTAAAATAAAGAATTAAGAATATATAAACACAAATATGATACTAAATACAATTATGAAACTGGACTGAAAATCAGAAATGTTGTGTTGGCAAATAATTAATTTTATAGGTAAATTAATTACTATTAATTAATATTAATTCGTTTAAATTAATACAAATCTTTAAGGTACTAAAATGACTCAAATTAAAATAAATTAAGGCTAAATAGAAACATTGCTAATAAAATGAGAAAGCTCACAAAAACAAATGAAACAAACTAAAATTAAAATAAAAAATATAAAAATGAAAGCTGATTTAAAATATAAATAAATACTATAATATTATGTAAATATTACTAAAATAACTGTTAAGAAAAATTATAAAAAAATACAGTATATTAAAAGAAATCTTATTCTATAAGATTGGTAGGAATACTCATTGGTATAATATAACATTTTTTAAAAACTAGGTTTGTAAATCCTGTAGGTCACTCTTTCATGTTTCATGTTAGCCAAAGCTAAATGTTTAACCATTTTGATCTTGTTTATCTACCACAGGGGTTGACGGTAGACGAGCGCAAGTCTTGCAAAGAAGCACTCCATAATCTTCTAGGCAAAGTGTATCAGCCAATCGTCATCAAAGAGCTGCTTGTTCTGCAAGGGGGTCCTAAACAGGTGTGTTTTGCCCACTATGTTTCTGTATTCTTTTCTGATGTGTTATTGTTTGTGGATGAAGGCATGTCATGTGTAATCTGTGATTTGCTGTAGGCATCATCAGGTTCCAGAGGTGGAGGTAAGGCTCTAACTCAAGCTCCTGCGTGGCTGAGGCGACTGTGTGGACAGCTGCTGTCTGACAGGTTAATGCAACCACAAGGCGTCCGGGCAGTGGTGAGGGCCATCCTAGAGGGGACCGGAGGTAAGGCTGATTCTAGCAAAGAGATCAGATGGCAAACGTGAATTTGTCATTTCAATATTTGAAAAGATTTACAAGACATTTTGAGTATATATTGTCTACAATACATTTTTAGTAAAATTTTGGATTTCTTTTTATTCTTTATTTTCTGTTATTAATTAAAATGATTAATAAGAGCATTATATTGACCATTTATTTTGTTTCTGAGCTCAAAATTTCAACAGTCATTCAGTGATGATTGCATGATGATTATATTTACAAAAATGGTTAAAATAATACTTAAAATGAAACATTTACTTATTTACTTAAAATGTCTATAAATACCCTTTTGTTTACTTTTTTTAAATCATTTATGACTGTTACTTATAATTGGTAACTTATTTGCCCTTTATGACTTCTGCATGATTATAAATACATTTACAAATTCATTCCCACCTGTGTTTTTGGGGGGTTTTTGTCCAGACGTTTTAATGAAATGCAATATCCTGGAACTCTGTCCTATCTCCTCCAAGAATTACTCCCAGGGTAGATGCCTGGGTTAGAATGGAAAAAACTATGGATAAAAATAGGAATGGTAATGAGTGGCTAATTGTGTTTTGCATTTTCTATAAATAGTGCAGTGTCCGCAGATATATTCCAAGTTATGGAATAACTAAAAATTCCCCAATGTGTTTCCAATTGATCTATCATGCAATTCAATGTTGCTTTTTTTTATTTTTTTTCACTGTGTTTTACATTTCTGACCAACAGGTGGCGACTCTGACTGGAAGAAATGTGATGCTGTGGCCAAGATCCTTGCTGCCTGCCCTCAGCAGTCCCTCTCTGCTGAGAGTTATTACAGTCAAGTGTGTCCACAGGTAAAGTAGTGCATTATTGCCATTAAAGTGTTTTAGAGTTTGGTTTGGCAAAACAGTCATATAATAACAAAAGTAGCTATGTATTGTTATCAGTTCCTAAAAAACTATACAGACTGTCTAAGATTGACTTTAATTGCATTGGATTTAGGTTCTGGAGCTTCTACATTTCAAAGACAAGCTGACTGCACAGCAGTTCCAGAGAGTGGCCACCAGGGCGGCGCTCATCATGGTCCAAGATCGGCCTGATTTTGCACAGCAATTCCTGCTCTTTCCTCTTTTCTCCCCCCTTCATCGCTGTGCAGAGGGATATGGTTAGTATGTTTGACTATGACTAGTTAAGCATTGTTTGGTGGCTGATTTTATATATATATATATATATGTGTGTGTGTGTGTGTGTGTGTGTTATGCTCTGACTAAGTGATAAAGCATCAAGTTGCTAATTGTTGTCTCCATACAAAAAGCATGTAGTCTTTCTAGTATTGTAAAGTTAACTGATAAGCTATTGCAGGAGATGACCTATCCCAGGATGCAGTGCAGGAGTGGGAGCTGACTCGCTGTATAGAGGATGTATATAAAGTAAGCAAAGCATTCAAGTATCATATCATCAGTTCTGTTAAGTAAAAATTGAAACCGCAATATTGTCATTTACATAAGAATTGTGTTTCATTCTGGTCAGGTTTGTGTGGTGGGTAACAGTCCGTCAGAAGTGCTGCTGAAAGCTCTAGCAGATGTCATCTCAACACTGTTCACTCTCTTTTGCTTCACCAAACAGAATGTCTCTCATTTACGGTAAGTGTGCGTTCTGAATTTGTGGCCGAAGTATTTATAAAACATTATATGTTTGGACTAAATGTGGTTGTTCGTTATAGCACATCATGTCAGGAGATCCTGATATGGTTCCTGTCTCACTCAGAGCATTCGGTAGCTCTTACGCAGCTGAAACATCTGTGTGGACTGCTGGGAGAAGTGAGTGGAGTCAGAACCGGCTTTCAGTTCTCACCTGGCAGTGAAGGAGGGGCCAGACTTACAGTCAGAGAGCCTGTCAGGTATTATTAACTAAGAACCCAACAATAATTATGTAATGTTTTGTGAAAAATTGTTATATAAGAGTTAGGTTATGTTGGTTAGCCCTTTCATCAACTCCAAATTAAGCAAAGAGCTTTGAAATAAACATTGCATGATTTAAATGCTTAGTGATTAATTATAGTATATCAGTATAATATCTAACATCAGCTAGGTTAGCAAGTTATAAGTTAAAACTTATAATATGCATAATACCTTTATGCTCCATATCAGCATATTAGAAAGGTTTCTGAAGGAATTTGTGACACTGAAGACAGGAGTAATGGCTGCTGAAAATTCAGCATTGTCATCACAGAAATAAATTGTATTTTAAAATATTAAAATAGAAAACAGTGATTTTAAAATATAAAATATTTCACTATATATATTTTTTTATTTTTTATTAAATAAATGCTGCCTTAGTAAGCATAAAAAGGCTTTGAATGGTAGTGTATGTTGCAAGGAATATCAAATCATTATCGTTACCTGTCTCTCTTTCTGTGTTTTGGCAGTGATGAAGATGACGCTCTGTATGAGAAAGTCTCAGGTGAGCAGTGGAGAGTCCAGTGTCTGGTGCAGTTATTTGGAGAGATGAAGGACAGTGACCTGCCTGGAGAGTTTTTTCTACTGCTGTTGCAGGTGCCGACCATTTCGTTTTCAATGTAGCGCAACATTTGTAACCGCTACTAACACAATAGATAAATTAAGCCTTTTTTGACTCTGAGGCTAAATTAGAGCCTTAAAAATGCCTCAAAATGTAGACTTAAAAAAATCTGCTTCATTACATATTGTGGTTTTGTGGAAGGTTTTTTTTTTTTAGCATGCTACACATCGGAGGTAAAAAATCTTTCAGCGTCTGATATGTCTGTTTTGTGCTGTTTCTAGGATTTAACTGCTGTGGCTGCTGAGCCAGAGGAGGTTGAGCAGGAAGTGGACACCTCTTCTATGACCCTGCTGGAGTTGGAGCAGCACCTGCTGGGGCGTGTTAGTGGACATGGACAGAGACTGGCTCTGCTGCAGGTGTTGGCCATCATGTGTGAGGGTCTTACATACACACAGATGCTTCGCAAGCCCACTCAGGTGTGATATAGAAAAGATTATACAATGTTATTTAAGCAACTCTCCTCTTCCTTTAAAAAAGTCTTTTAAGCTGTTTTATCATTTTGTATTTTCTGCTCTTATTCGACTGAGGTTTTAGTAGGGGACACATGGAACGTCTTAAAATAGAGCTCATCATCATCTCCTGGCCAGATCTGTTCCAGTTTACTCACAACAACAAATATCTTCTCTCTGAGGGTTATATAGGACACGAGTATGAGACTCTCTCTGCACAGCTGTGCTATTTCATGAGCTGTGCTACTTTATGTAGTGATACTAAGAGAGGGTGTGACATTTATTTGCCAGAAATACATTGCTCTTTCTGCCTACAGGTGGTTGGGTTCATAGTATCCATGCTGCAGAGGGCATGTGCTAGTCTGGAGCGTGGCACTGATAGCCCAGTGGAGAGTCAGACTCTCAGTATGGGAATGGGGCTTGTGGCCACTCTGCTTTCTGGAGCTGCTGAGGTAGTGTATTATTATACATTTTGCTGCTGTCTTTTGCTTACTCTACTGTGAGAATTTTCTTCGCAAAAAGCTGTTTGCTGCATTTTTGTAGAGCTGATGACATCATCACAGTTTAATCCTGCATATACTCCAGCAATGTTGCATGCTATGCTTAGTCCAAAAATGGTTTTTAACAAAAAAATTTTTTATTTTTGTAAAGTTATTACATATGTAATTTTTATGACTACATATTAATTTAGAGATTACATTTGAAAAATGTAAAAAAAAATAAAATAAAGTGAAAACGCAATACTTTTTTTTGTATTTTTTAAATTTTATTTATTTTTTGTGTTTTTTTTAAAACAACTGCATAAAATTTGAAAGGTAATTCAAATTGTGAAAAATGTAAAAGAAACACCATACTACTATACTAGTAATTAATTATATACTAATATAGAGTTATTATATGTGAAATAATAAAAGAAAGGCACAATAATACATTTATTAAAAATATAATAATAATATTCAACATGCTGTTGAATAATATGAATTTGTAGAGGTTCCTAGCAATATTGATGTCATAATTAGTTATTAATCGATCAGCATATTATCAATATGGTTTAAAATTGCTATAAATTGATGGTCCAAATTTATGTGCAAATATAAAACTAAAATTGTGATCAGACGGTTGCAGTTTATTATTTTTCCTATTCTATCTGCTTATCTTTTTATTAATAAAATTACAAATAAATATATTAAAATAAAAATTAAAAAACTTATGATGTTTGGAATAAAAACAAAGATTATTTATTACCAATTTGTTATTTGTATATCTTCTTTCAGCTCACTGCAGATGATTATTCGTCAATGGGTGAACTGTTGCCCCACCTTGAGCAGATTTCCCAGCAGCACCCAGAGACAGTCATCCAGGAGCTGGCGTCTGATCTGAGAGCCACTATTGCCACACATGGGGCTTATCACCCTAAAACTGTCCCCAAAACTGCTACCCAGCACAGTCCTTCTCGACCTGTGGGCCACAGTTCAAACTCTTTCCCAGCTAGTTCACCGCCATCTAGAGCTCCTTCCAGACAACAGGGCCGCTCACAACCAATCTCGCATCCCAAACATGCAACAGAGTCTGGTGCAACGCCTAAAGTTAGTGACATTCAGACACCTGGAAGAACACTCAAAGACATTTCTGAAACCTCATCCAGTAAAGCTTTCTCAGAGTGCCTGTTGGAGGCCTGTGACCTGGATGTACCCACCCGAGCTGTAGCTCTGCGTGCACTGACCCGCTCTGTTAGAGATGGACACGAAGAGGCATTGCAGAACAAGGACAAGCTACTAACAGTAAGTGAGACAGTATGTTATATTTTCACATTTTATATTACACATATATTCACATTTTGCTGTGGCCATACATATCTATAAATATATAATATTTATTCATCCCTGTGTACCATTTCCAGTTGATCTATCACTAGTCATTCTAAATGGCTGGTGAATTGTCTTTGCATTTAGGTTATAAAAATATTTCCTAATATATTGGTGTTTTTGGGTCATTTTGAGTTCTAGAGTTGCGCTTTGATGCCAGTGATCATTATAGTATCTGATAAACACATGTTCTCCCAGTATGCATTATTCTCTCTGATGCTAAAAGCCAGGTGTCACGTACACATCTCTCCTGGGGTTTGCGTAGATTCTTCCCTTGATGACACTGTTTATATGGGCCAGTGATTTTCATTGTTCCTCGTTCTCCTGTGTGCGGTTTCTGAGGGTGGGTGAGGGTCTAGACCATGTTTTATAAATGAGGTGGGATGTTTGGTGTGTAAAACCTCTTGCTCGAGGGCGCCTGAAGACTCCCGTGGGATCTAGTTATGATGAGTTGCTTTGCAGTGTCTCATCTAATATTCTCTCTAATAAACGCCTCTTCTGTGTCCATCGCTTCATAAATTCAAGCAATTCACGCAAAAGCACGGACACGCGCGTCACACCTGTCACAACACCCAGTAATATATGTGTACTTCTGGGAAGTTAATTTATATATCTTTTTTTGTCCATCCCTATTGATGCATTCATTATGTTTTGGATATTTATTTATGTATAGTTACTAACACATTTTGATTATTCTTTAATCCTCTCTCAAGTCATAGCACTTTACCTCACGTGAACTCATTTTAAATCTGCAGGGCGTGGACTTGTATTAATTTGCATTACTGTAAACGTGCTGAGTGCTAATGGCTCCTTGAAAAACTGTCAGCGATAATTAGACGAAGGAATTCATTAACTCTGCCCTAATTCTTTACTCGGCTTTCACTGAATAATTTCAATGTGTTGCAGCTCTTTCTGGAAAACCTGGAACATGAAGACTCCTTTGTGTATCTGTCTGCCATTCAAGGTAATTCATTCATTAGTTTAAGAAATAAATCAACCAGATTTTTTGGGGAAATCCTACAAAATATCCTCCATTTGCATAATTGTTTTTACTTGACTATTGATGTTTGTTAGTAATTAATATCAAATTTTGATTTATTTGCGGCTGTGATGGTATATAATAGAACAGCTTGGTTTTGACTGGTTGAATGACTTGTAAATGGAGGCGTGAAGCACAGACATTACATTGACCTGATTTCCTTTGCCAGCAGAACTCACTGTCAGCTTTACCTCGGCACATTATAATATGTGTTCAGCTCCCACGTTACTCACTCCTAAAGAATGTAGACCTTCAAACCTTTCACTTGTTAAATGACCAGACTTTTGCTTTGCCATAAAATTTCCTGAGCTCATTAATATAGTCATTATGGTAGTTATCAGGTGAGTCAGAATAGAATATAATTTATAATAAATTAATAATAATAAATGTTTTATGTTTTATATAATATAATAATAATAATAATAAAAAAAATAATAAAACAATAAAAATTATTATGTTTTATATATAATACTTTTTTGAGGTCAGTAATAGTTCAGTTATTGTAAATTTTTGTATAGACATTAAATTAATAGTACGATGCCTACATTGTTTACAAATTTTTTTTTTTTCAATAATTATGCCTCTTTTGAAGGTCCTGTCATTAAAGAGTCCATGAAAAATGATACAAATATATTAAGCTGAACACATTTTTAACATTTATAATAATTAGAAATAATTATTGAGCAGCAAATCACCATATTAGAATGATTTCTGAAGAATTATGTCATGTGACACTGAAAACTGAAGCAATGGCTGCCGAATTTGGCTTTGCCATCACAGGAATAAATTACATTTCATAAAATTAGTAGTATACAAAACGGTAATTTTAAATTGTAGTAATATTTTATAATATTGCTGTTTTTGTGTTCAAATAAAAGCATTTTGGGAAACATGAGACATTTTTATTTATCTTTTTAAATATCTTTTTCCTCTGGCCTTTGAACAATAGTGTGTATTGATAAGCAGTTTTGGAAAGAAAAAAAATTGTGTACGTGTCTTTCTCAGAAATGACTGAAACAATCTCTGGTTATTTTAGGGATAGCCTTGGGATTTACAAAACTATTGTTTCTGGGCCAGGAATTAGAGTGATCTATTTTAGGCTGATTAGCTAAACCAGCTCTGTCTACAACCAATATGATCTCACCTCTTGTCCATAAATAGTCATACAGGACCATCTTGACTCTTTTTATCCTTATTGAGGAATAGGGAGTTAAGGTTTTATAGCACTGGCAGCCTGTTGTGGTTTTTAATTCATCCAGTCTTAAAGAGGATCTGTCAGACATTCAGTCTTTTTTTCCTAAGCTGTTGTTTCTTCTTTTCTGTTTCAGGGTTGGCAGTGTTGACTGATTCTTTTCCTGAACAGATTCTACAGAGACTGCTGGGAGAGTATCAGACCGGGGCGACTGTCGGTTCACCCAAAAGGGAGCGCTCCCTAGAGACACGTCTCAAAGTGGGCGAGGTTTTAATGAGAGCCAGCAGAGCCATGGGTGAGCACAGTCAATGCCTGTAGTCTTTTTTTCTTTTATTCTGTTTCTTTCTTTCTTTCTGTATTTCTTTTAATAAACATGCTCCATTTCAGGACCTGTTTGTCAGATCTGGGCAGTGGCATATCCTCAGCACAAGTGTGTGGTTATTCATTGTGTCTCAAGATCATTCAGTCTGGGTCTGAGACATGTCGTCTTGGCCCCGACTCCTTAACGCTAACAGACCGAGCTCTGAAAAAGCCCAACAGCTGCTACAGTCCGCTGAAACCACACAATGAGTCTCACAGCTCTCTGTCACATTCATAGCGCCTTCACACACAGCAGGGGGCATCACACACTTCACCCGTACACTTGAGCTCAATTTACATTTTCAACCCATGAGTATTATCTAATAGGACACTGATTTCTATCTCAAAATCATTGTGCACAGTAACTAAATATCTAACCACAGCATGCTGTTTGAAAAGTAAACATCAAGTCCATAATATACAAAAATCCTTTTTCTGCATAAGTGTACATCTGGCTTCTAATTAATCCTGTCACTTAATGGTTAGGGGCTTGGACAGATGGCCACAGTTAACAAGAAGCACAGGATCAAAGAAATGTATGGTACACTTTTTCTAGCCGCTTTCTTTTTCCTTCCCGCAGACACTTTTTTTTTTCTAGTAGATTTAGTCCACAATAGCTATTATTTCAAGTTCTTTTGATCTGTTTAGAGGATTGGTCAGTTGAAGAAGTGGACATTTATGTCTGAATAGGTCCTGGCACATGGGTCCTGGAAGGTTTTGTAGAGTTTGAATGATATCTCACACAGAGCCAGAAAAATCAGCTGTGGGTAGCAAGACCCATCTGGAAGCCATTTTAATTGCTTTTGTCTTGTTTTATCTTTATTAATTAACTATAAAGAATGCTAATTCCTCTGACACTAATACCTAGTAGTGTGAGGAGTAGTCGTTTTTTTATATGAGTCTTTTTAATACAAGCCAAAAAAAAAACAGTTAAAGGAGAAGTTCACTTTCAAAAAAACTTTTGCTGATAGTTTACTCACCACCATGTCATCCAAGATGG
>JAUCNO010000318.1:7182813-7202841 GCA_032353835.1 Enteromius viviparus | reverse complement strand
AGTCTGCATGCCTGAGTGCTTGAATTTATACACCTGGGGCCAGGCCAAGTGATTAGCACACCTGATTCTGATCATTTAAATGGGTGAGTGAAAACTTTTGGTAATATAGTGTATATATATATAAAATAAAAATAATATTATTAAATTTAGAAAATATATCCATTTTTAATTGTGCTTTTATAAATATATTTTTGTAATAATAACATTCCTTTAGATAAGTATTTATTTATTTAATTTTGTAATATGATTGTGATGATGTGTCAGGGTGCTGAATCTTCATCTACATTGTCCTTTTACCACTCGTCTGTGCAACGCATGGAATTTTTTGGGGGTTTGCGCACATAAAACGCATCTTAAATTCCCACTATAAACAAACATGAACTGATCCTAGTGACCTCCAAGCTGACTTAACTGCTTACTGCTGCTCCACATGACCTTTTATACTTTTGACCCCTGATTTACAGCTCCAGTGTCCACTCTAGTTAGTACCCTGAGTCTTGAAATATGTGCACATGCACTTTATAGGACAGGTTTTACCAGACAGGCTCATTTGGTGCTGTCCCTTGCATGCACCTTGGCATTGGCCCGGGTGTAAAGTCATACCTGTCATCACGTCTGTTGAGTTTCCCAGGATGCAGCTTCACAAAGGTCCTTCTGGTTTGAGAAACGGTTGTTACTTAGTACAGCTGTTGCAGTAATAATGAGATGGCTCGTCCAGGTAAACCATAAGTCACAACGCCTGGTGTCCTTTTAGTGTAAAGTTAAAACAGCTGACTGCTCACAAAAGCTCACTCCTGCTGTGAAGAAGGTCAAGAGAACATCTGCCTCGAGAGACATATACTGTACTCATTATTTTCTCCTCCTCGTTTGTTCATTTTCTCACATTGAGTTGTACAGTAAAACAGTACATCTGCTTACTAAGGGTTTTTGTGCTTCCTCTTTTGCTTTTTCAGGTTCTTGGAGATGTTTTATTGGAGTTGTATCGGGCTCTGAAGTGGGTGGTGCGGTCGGATCCGGATGAGGTGGCTGTACTCCACGCTCAGCTTGCTCTGGAGGAGCTGGATGATGTCATGAGGAGGTTTATCTTCCCTCAGCAGAAACTTGAGAAAAAGATTGTGGTACTTCCTTGATAGTGCTCCTGGACTTGTTATAATCAGTCTTCGATTTCCACCAACCATTCAATTTATGCTAGTAGTAATTAATGATGTATACATTTCATGGTCTTCATTCTTATAATCATTTTTCACGGCTTCAAAACTGTCTTGGCATTGATTAACTACCATTGTGGCTTCTGGTATACTAAGGTTAGGGGCCACCACAAGCTATATATCTGTGTAAAGAGCTCTGTGGTAACTGGGTTCCTCTCTATTCTGCCCTGGTGATAAAATGCTTGTTTGCTTTTTATCGAATGTTTGTGGAATGTATAAGGACGGCAAGGTCATGACATCATTGTAAGACACGACAGGGTAATTAGTTATTCTCCTAAATTTTCCCCCTCTAAACAATACTGAAACTTTCCCATTTATGTTACGCACCTCTATGGCCGCCTGACCTCTTGGTTAAATGCCATGTAAATACAAATCTTAGCATTTATGCTAATTCAGAAATGTAAGTTTGGTGCTTTTTGGAGTAAAATAAAAACTGCTTATTTTTCCAACGATTGTCTAATGTGTTGATCATTTTCTGTTGATAACAGTTTCTTTTTCAATTAGCCAGGACTGGTTTAAAGTCAATGTAAGTATAATCACATGTCCAAACGTCTGGGATAGGTGGCAGTGCCCCAAGGTTCTGTGCTATAAGGTAATGGAGGTGAATCAACCATCACCTGCTAAAAGTAGTTCACACTGTAAAAATAAAAGCACATAAAGCATTTGTTTGGTTATTGTATTTGCTTGTATTAAAGTCAATGTGGATTGATCTTCACAAAGGATTTTAATGTTGAAGGGATATAGTTACTCAAAAAAATATTTTATTTACTTACGCTCATGTTGTTCTAAAACGGTATTTAAAACTAAATTTGAGTTTTTTAGGAAATTACTTGAATTTTTGAAAATCCGTGGATATAAAAACTGTAAAAATATTCTTTATATTTTTGTGTGTTTCACGTAAGTCAGTTGTACATGTTTGGAACAACATGGGAACAGAATTTTTATGTTTTAGTGAACTATGCCGGAAAAAATGTAGGACAGGAATTTTAGGGGCATTTAATAACAACGGAGCCAGACTAAATGCGAGTTAGCCAAAGCAATAACTAAATGCAGCAGTTATTACATTAAAAAAATGCACAGATTAAACATTCAAAAGGCCAGTGACATATATATAATGCCTAAACATTTAAATAATAATAAAAAATCAGAGTTGGTCTGTTAAACCTTTAGTGTTTGGCTTTTATTTGTGGCACCTACAGCTCTGCGAATGCTAACAATTGAATGGATCCTTGAACACTTTCGTCCAGTTTTAACATTTTAGTTTGGATAGTTTTGTGAATTTGCATCAACCTCAAACCTCAATTGTGATTTCATGTTCAAAAATCTAAATTTATTTACTTTTTTATTATTCACAAAGAGAAAAATTACATGCTTCAGGTCCTCTTTGTGATACAGCAAAGTACTATGTTGAATTTTATGATTCTGCTTCAATATAATGCAGACTTTGCAAATCGGCAGTTATTGATGAATGAAGCTGTTGCTCTATATACTGTATAAGTGTAAATTATAATACACCTGATAGCAAATTTCAGCTGTCCACCAAGCCTGTAAATTAATGCTCATTTAGCAGCCTTAAAGGCATAACAGCAAAAATAAACAGCCTATTTAATTCTAAGAGTCGGAGAGCAGATTTTTGTCCATGTTAAGTCAACTATTTTTTTGTTTGTTTGCACTTGTATTTAAAGCCATGTTCAGAATGTGTTGGCTAGTAATTGCTGTATTACGGTCGGAAGTCGTAAACTTTGTCTTAGTGTTTTTTTTAGAGAAACCTCTTGGTCTCTTGAGGTGTCTCTTGTAATTGCATCCAAGGATCCAAAGACGTTTCCACAGTAAGGGGTAAATGAGTGACGCCACTGCGCAGAACTGAAGCCAGGCCGATGGAGAGTCACACTTTCACCTTCCTTTCCCATAATAACCTTCCCACGACTGCTACTCAGCCATGAAAGAGCCATTACGCTAATTACTCCTCCTGCCACGCAGCACAGTCGGGAAAAGAGAGGGGGGGTGTGAACCTGTTTTACCTGGCCAGTGAATTTCGGAGGGATGCTATCGAAAACAAAGCAAGTTTTCATTGGGTGCCGGAGGAAGACACAACTGAGACAGGAATGTTTGGAGTTGCCGTGGATATTGATTATGTCCGGGATTGCTGCAGTCTATCTTCCTCTCCCTTCTCTCCTAGATCTCTTCATCAGGCGGTGTTGGACCTGCAGGCTGCCAGCGGGAGGGTGGTAGGGAGGGGTGATAGATAAATAAATAACCCCATAAAGGATGCATTGAGAGGGTGAGTGTGTGTAGCTAAGGGAAGAGGGTGCCTGCTCAAACAGTCCTGAGTCTTGTTGAAGGTTGGCTGCGCTGCAGAGCAGGGGGGAAAAGCACAGAGAAGGGACCTTGAAGGATTTCGGGGCTGCACTGCAGAAAGATGCCACTGCAGTACAGCACTGACACAGAGGCACGCCGGATCCCGACCCTCCTCGCACCAGGTGAGAACTTAATTCACAGCTGATTTCAGAGGCCTCCATGCCTCGGAAAGAGAGAGGGAGAGACACACAAAAAGGGGAGGGAAGCTGAGGAGGAGGAGGGCAATGGTGCTGTATTTTTGGAAAAGGGATCTCCTGAATTAAGTGTGGCTGGAATAAAGATGTAGTGTGAGCAGGAGGCTGAACAAGGACGGTGCTGTGCTCCACTGTGGTGGAGAGGAGTGGAGCAGACGCCTGGCAGACACACACACACACGCACCGACCCAGAGAGACTGAGAGAGAAAGAGAGAGAGCCCACCGTCACAGCTGCGGGGCTGGGAAGGTAAGACACGTTTAATTCAACTTGAGTTTTATCTTGTGTCTGTATGTATTGATGAAAAAGGAATGCATGCCGCGTTACAGCTCTGTCATGTGTTCATTGGTGGTTGTGTGTGTGTGTGATAGTAAAACTATAAAAGAGAGTCAAAGCGTGGAGTTTTAGGTTGGGTGGGTAGGTGTGTTTGGCACCAATAGGCTTCTGCAAGCTTGTGTTTGTATGAGGTGCTAAAAAAATCACTGCTGCACTATATAACTTAAAACAGATGGTTATGGATAGATTTTGGTATTGCATTTGAGAGATTGTGTGAGATTTTTAAGATCCTCATATGTGTTTTTTTTAGTAAGTACAATCTTAGTTCTGGTGTAATAAGGCCCTCTGTTTCTTGGCACTCATGTTAGTGCCCTGAGGCTGAGTAAATAAGTGGGCAGCAGGACGGGGTGAAACAGGAAAGCTTCAGAATTTGTGTTTTAAGGGTTGTTGCCCAATTTAAGGAAAATGACGCCTGTTTAGCTTTCCATGTCATCATACAGTACATTAACAACACAAAGGTCTGGTTAAAATTTCAAAAAATGCTTCTGAGTTTGTACAGTTTTCATTGGACCAAGCAAATGTTTAATATTCACCCCAAAATACAATTTACAAAAGATTTTAGTGTCAACATGCAAATCTGATGCATTTTATTAAGTTTATTTGACAGAATTCTGCGTATTATTTAAATTATTAATTGGATGTGTTGGAAGCTGAAATCTCTGCAGGTGCCCCTAATATCACCCCGTTTTCATTTATTTTTACATTGTCTCTAAAGCTCTCAAATTATATGGTGATTAGGGTCAGTGGCAAATAAGGAGAAATCATTTTAAAATCCTGTAAAAAATATGTGCCAAAAGTAATTTTACAAATTAATTTTGTTTGACAAAACAGCTTCTCTCATGTTGATTATTTCACACTGATTTGGCATGTAAAAGTTTTGTAAATATCAATGTTTTTTTTATATATATTTATCGAAATATTATAAAACATTGTTAACAATATTAACATTTAAACATTGAAATTTATTTTTTATTTGTTATTCAGTGTAATTTATATATACATTTTATTCCTTAGAATCTTCATTGTTACATTACCTAGACAATTTTGAATTTAAAAAGTATAATTTAAAAAAAAAAACTGAAGCCATATTTATCATAAAATAAAAAAAGTTTTAATATATATTCTGTATCTGACAGTCTCATTTGATCGCTATAAATTTAATGCACGTTCATTCATTGTATTGACACTTTCTCATTTTACCCAAACACGTCATGCTCTCCCTTCCAGCCATTCATCTCACTTCCTCTCACCTGCTGCCCTCCCTCTCTGGTCCTGGTGATTCCCAGCCCCCTTCATTCCTCTCCCACCTCCTCCCTTTGTCAGTGTCCTGTCCTGCATCCAGTCCTCATTCTATCTGGACCACACCTGAGAATACAGACTCAGGTCTCAGGGCAAGAGGCTTCAACTGGTCCACCCCCATACCAACCTGCAATGCACCTGTGATTCATACAGCACTTCTGGATCCTGCTTCTGTCGGGGCTGAGAATGCATGATTACCCATGATCACCCCCGGCATTACTCAAAAACCTGGAGATTGAGTGATGGGTAGTGTCCTGTTTGACATGGGGCTCCTCTTCACACCCGTCCCTCTGAGCTACCAAAGCCTCCGGAGGAAGATTCCCTCTAATTAGGGTCAAACATACCACTCTTTATCTGACTGCTGTCTCTATCTGACCCTCAGGGTCTATATGGTTTGTCTTTGTTCACATTAGAGGAAAAGGTACAGGTCAAGATGAGAAGAGGATGAATCCATTATCGTACACAAACAATATTTGCTTAAAGTTGAACCTAAACTGCTAATGTGAAGGGATCAGTTATGTATTTCTTGGAATTATGTGACGTAAAACAGCTAAGCATTGGTCTGGCACTACTGTAAATAACTGTGGGAACAGTTGGTTACTGTGGAGGAAAAATCAACAACCACTTCAGTGGAAGTCAGCGATATTTCTGCCACTCTTCTCCATTGCTGTGGCTGATATGATATAAGGGCACTGAGTGAAGCGGCTCTTTCTTTCATGAAACGGGGAGCAGGAGGCAATTGAATGAATGAAAGGGGGAGATTGTTCCATCGTCTGGGTGCCACTGATTACCTGCCAAACTCAGCCTAGCCTTTAATTAAAGTCATTAACCTGAGAGGAGGAGGAAAAAAGTGAGAAAGACAAAGAGAGAGAGAGTGACTGGGAAAGGGTGTCACATGGAGTTTTTATTATTCTAATATTGTCACATCAGTTGTTAGCAAGTTTGTTTAAAACGCATACATTTTTTAAAAAATCAATTTATCATTTCAACGCCTCCCAAATAAATAAATAAACAAATACACAAGTGTATACATCATGTAGTGTTTGTTTATTACATTTTATAAAAAAAAAGTACATTAGATTACTTTTAGATAATAATGTAGTGATAAAATCTTAATTACATACATATTTCCAAAAAAAAAAACCTAAATATATATATATATATATATACACACACACACATACATAATAAATATACACAGTATACACACATTGTCATATTAATCAAAAATATTATTCAGAAACCTTTGTTATGGATGTAGTTAATCATTTGACAGCACCGAATATTTAAATTTGTGACATTTCAATACTGATAACATCCCTATTTTATTACATAGAAATATCTTGTAAGAAGGGAGAATAGAGTCAGGTTAGGAGAGATCTTTTTTCTCTACGCTTCATTATTTGATCTCTTTTTCTGTTTTCAGATGCCCTCTCGCTTTGGCACTGCGGTGCGGATCTTCATCACCACCCTTTTCGCAGCAGTGGTGCTTTTTGCCATCTTATTGGCTTATGTGACAGGTTACCAGTTCATCCACACCGAGCAGCACCACCTGTCTTTCGGTTTGTACGGTGCCTTTCTGTCCCTCCATCTCCTTCTGCAGAGCCTCTTCGCTTACCTGGAGCACCGTCAAATGCGTGGCCCCTCCAGACCCCAGCACCTGCGCCGTACCGTGGCCCTCTGCATCGCAGCCTATCAAGAGGATCCGGACTACCTTCGCAAATGTCTTCGGAGCATTCGCCGAATTTCTTTTCCCGGGCTTAAAGTAGTGCTGGTGGTGGATGGGAATCGACAGGAAGATGGCTACATGATGGAAATCTTCAAGGAGGTGATGGGGGGAGTGGAGCAGACAGGCTGTGTGGTGTGGAAGGGGAATTACCATTGTGACGGGGATGGGGGAGCAGGGAAAGGCTCTTTGCATGCAGAGGAGGCTGCACGGGTGGCCAGGGTGGTGCGAAGCTGCCGTTACTCCTGTATCATGCAAGAGTGGGGCGGCAAGAGGGAGGTCATGTATACAGCCTTCAAAGCACTGGGAGAGACTGTGGATTACATACAGGTAGGTTTAGACCCCACTAAAATCCGAAAATGTAATAAAACTTAAAAATTGCTCTTAGAGGGCCGAATGTCTTGGGGCCAGATTTACAAATGGCAGTGCAAACCTGGTCTTTTGGCATTAAGAAAAGCTATGGGAGGAGACTCTTCATAAATCATGCGAACACAATTTACTGACATTTACACTCATCAGATTACTGGCTATTTTGTAAGTACATATGAGCATCAGCTCTGCTCATTTGCGACTATACTAATTTGCGCTACACATTGTATATTGTGTTGGTCAATATATAAGTGATATTTTTGAGTCTGTTAATTTGCTCATTGTCACAGAAATTTCCAAAATGTGTTTTGATTTGCCTTAGTAGTATATATGGCCCTTAGACTTTCAAAAACATTGGATTTTAATATTGGTGAGCCAACCATATACTGTCACTCTTTATGAGTCACTGTAATTTGAATCCTCGCAACACTGAGGTCAAAGATCAGCCTTACCTTCACCTGTAGTCCTGAGCGCACCTGTGCTGTCATCAGCCTTTCATTGTTCAACACATTACTGATATCTTTAGAAACAGAGATGACCTTGAAACATCTGTGAGCAATGAACAATGAACAATGTTTGTGGTGCCACTAGTTCCTTGCAACAGTTCTTGCATTGTTCAGGCAATCATTGTCAACATCAGCCTTACTTGAAAACAGTTGAGTTGAAGTTCCTGAGAAGTCCTCTAAATCATTGTACATATCTCTTGGCTTTGTTTGCAGGTATGTGATTCAGACACTGTACTTGATCCAGCATGCACCATTGAGATGCTGAAGGTTCTAGAGGAAGATCCAGAAGTGGGTGGGGTTGGAGGAGATGTTCAGGTAAGAAGTTTGCCTATTTCAGTCATGTTTTCCAGTAAGTTTCCCCTTTATTGAAGACCTACCGAGAGTTCATTTGTTTCTTTCAGATTCTGAACAAGTACGACTCCTGGATCTCCTTCCTTAGCAGTGTCCGTTACTGGATGGCTTTCAACGTAGAGCGGGCATGTCAGTCTTACTTCGGATGCGTGCAGTGCATCAGTGGACCTTTGGGAATGTACCGCAACTCTCTCCTCCAGCAGTTCCTGGAGGCCTGGTACCACCAGACCTTCCTAGGAAGCAAGTGCAGCTTCGGAGATGATCGGCACCTCACCAACCGTGTCCTCAGCTTTGGCTACAAAACCAAGTTCACGGCACGCTCACAATGCCAAACAGAGACCCCCACGCAATACCTGCGCTGGCTCAACCAGCAGACCCGCTGGAGCAAGTCTTACTTTCGAGAGTGGCTCTACAATGCCCTTTGGTTCCACAAACACAGCCTCTGGATGACCTACGAATCTGTGGTCACCGGGTTCTTCCCCTTCTTTTTAGTGGCTACAGTGATCCACCTGTTCTACAGAGGCCGGCTGTGGAACATCTTGCTGTTCTTGCTAACAGTCCAGCTGGTGGGCATGGTGAAAGCCACCTATGCCTGCTTCCTGCGGGGTAGGCTTGTCATGATCTTCATGTCACTGTATTCACTACTCTACATGTCAAGCCTGCTGCCTGCTAAGATCTTTGCCCTGTTGACTATTAACAAAGCAGGCTGGGGAACATCAGGCAGGAAAAAGATAGTGGTAAATCTTATTGGGGCTGTGCCTGTGACCGTGTGGGCAGCCATACTGCTCGGTGGTGTGGTTTACACCATTTACTGTGAGGTTCAAGAGCCCTTTAGCGAGACAGAAAAGGCTCTTCTCATCGCAGGCACCACCCTCTATGGCTGTTACTGGCTCATACTTCTGGTGCTCTACCTGGCCATAGTGGCCAAGCGCTGTAACAAAAGAGAGGAACAGTATCACCTATCCTATGCCGAAGCCTAGCGTGGTCTCTCCAACAGATCTCTACATGCTGTCAGAGCTCATTTGAAATGGCCCTGTCCTTACCTGGTGCTGCAATCCTGGTTATAATTATGTATCATGTGTAAGTCCAAGATTGTCGATTGTTTGATGGTTAGTTGTTAGCTATGGCTACTTGAGAAGTTACATTTTTTAAGAGAGCCATAATTTACATAAGCTGAAATCAGGAATGGTGCTTCTCATGATTATAAAGCACACAATAAGGAGGCGGCCAGCCGAGGTGGGAACAATAAGTTGAGCCAAAGGTTAGTCTAAGAGTGGTAAGTTTATGTAATTATGCTGACACACTCATATTTTGTTTATTTTGGTGCTTGGACTTATAACTCTATACAATGTGGACTGTCGAGGATAGAGAGTTGTGTGCCAACACTTGAGGAAACCTGCGTAAGACACTAAGCTCGCCAAACCCAGTCAGTATTTTAACGTCCTTTATCTGACAATCCAGCATAATTGTGTATTTCATTGTGGTGCTGCCCATACTTTTGTGGGGTAACATGATAAATAGAACCAACGGTATTTAAATGAGAATTGTATGGTTCTCTACAAAGATTTACTACACTGTACTGTTTACAGTTTATGAATATCAAGTAACATCCAGTTCCAGTGAAAAAGTTAATGTCAGGCAACCAAAGAGGCATGTAGAATGCTTTGTTCTAGCGTGATTGGTTAAAAAAAAAAAAAAAAGTAAAAAAAAAAAAGACTGGTCTCCTATTTTATTTCCGTTCTACTTTTTACTTATAAAAGAAAGTATACATTTTATTATTATTTTCACTATATGTTGTGAAACCAGAGACAGACATAACTAACATAGTCAGTGATAATTATATATATATTTTCCCCCCTCAGTCTTGAGAACTTTGAGTGTTATTACACGTTATTAATATCCAGTTATACTGCCTGAAACTTCACACATGACATTTTCTGACAGACTTTGAATAGCATTAAGTCATTTTCTATTGAGGTTTATAATTTAATGTTTCATTTATGCTTCATTACCTGTTGAGATGTTTAATTTAAAGAGGCATGTGGACTTGTTATGTCATGATATTAACTGCTTTTTCTGCCCCCGAACTGATTATTGATAAAGTATATGTTAGTTAATTCTGCATGTTATCCAGATGTTACAAAATCTGACCACCTTTGCAAATTCACACAACCGTTTCCTGTAACATATAATAAATTTACTATATTACTCCCATTAGTTTAATTAAGGTTTTCAGGTACCTAGAGACAGATACACAAAAAAGTGAACTGAAGTAACTTATTTATGGTATGCAAAGTTTTAAAGATTACTATATATGAATCAAAGGTGTACAGTGGGCTGTTTTTCCACCCTCAGCCCACCCATGCAACAATTAGTAGATTTACTTCAGTAGCAGTTCGCCATGAATGTGAAACTTTTTCTGCTCCCTTCCCCCCAAAACACACATTAAACTCTAAACACTGAGGCTAGTGTGCATACGTGTGCAAGTTTAGAGAGAAGCGGAGTTCATGAAACACTTTTGCTTGTGCGTTACATGTGATAACTGTGTCTTAGAAGTGAACTGCTGTGGACTGCAGCGTCCTTTAAGGCTGCAAAAATAAGATGATGACTCTGATGACACAATGCAACCGAAACCAGAGCTATATCTATGTTTGTTTACAATCAAACTTTTTCACATGTGTGTTTTCAGATTTTATGCAATTCAGTTGTAGACTGGGTGACTTTTAAGACTGATATGCTCCTCAGGAACAGAGTACGGGGCAATTTGTAAACGCAAATTGGGTTTAAGCAATATACAGGCGGGAGAAACAGAGCCACATTTACGGCGGGAACGCTTTGCTCTGCTGTCTGCCAAACACAGCCAATTGATATGTAGATGATTCATTTTAATTTATCAGTGAAAACTAGGTCATTCACTCTTTCAAGTTTATTGTAAAGTAATATATATTTTTGTAATGTAAAATTCAAAAGATATTTTAAACATGCATGAATCCTGACGCATTTTCCTAGGAAACTTTATTTTATGGAAAACATGTTAAGTTATTTTCATAACTCCATAATAGGTGAGGTTAAGTGTTTTAATCAAAATGCAGTTGTTTTAAAGATCACCACTGGCAGCTTACGTCTGCTCACATAATAAAATAATCAAGTGTTGATAACCTGTATTTCCACACATTGTACAAAGGGATGCAGCGATTTTCGCTATTACCCGCGATTTAAAATCGACACGGACCACCGAGGCTACTACATGCAATATTAACTGTGACAGACTAAACAGATCCTTTATTTCTACTGAAGTAATGTCTGTCGATAGTGTGAGACCATCTTGGGTACACCAATAAGGTGTCCTTTCAATATTGCTGTAAAAAAAACTGCTGCTAAAGAATAAATTCATAATGAATAACTGACGGCTAGATGTATAACGATTATAATGCACGGCGTGAACCACCTGACACGGACCTATGAGCTCGTTAGCTCAGCATAGTGATGCTTCAGATAAAAAATAAATGAAAATGCAGTAAGATCACGTTTACTTAAATCAGTTAAATTAAGTATTAGGTCGATCGAATTAGTCTATCCTACCTATGGATGACAGTTGATTATAATAATATTTTAGTTTATTTCCATCATTAGTAACAGTTTCCTCTGTGGGAACTTAAATAAAGTTCATATTAGTCGCATATTAATAATACTTTATCAATAACTTTTATTTACTATCCCTATTGTAAAATTAAGCGCAAGTAAAAACCATGGTGAACCAATTTTTCGCCATGGCTCTACCCCTGGTCCAAAAGAAATGTAAAGAATGTGAAAACTGAAACCATTAAATACTTTAGTGATCTATTTCTATTTGTTATTGTCAAAAGATAAATACAGTCATAGATGTTTACAGAGCAGAGGTCACTTTTTAAAATTGCAATGTGAGAGATGGACTTCTGTTTATTATTATTTTGTGCTGTGTTGATGGTTACTGTGTTATTTCTATTTTAAAAGCCAGTGGAAAAATAACACTTTAACGTCTAAAGAGTGTTTGTGATTTCATACCTTAGTGATGTTATGAAATGAATAAATGCATAATAATCGTAAAACCGTGATTTTTCCTCAGACTATAATCGTGCGATCGTTGCATCCCTAATTGTACAATACCTACAAATGGCCATCATGGTCTTTTTAATCTCACATGAACTTTTACATATTATGTTTTTTGTACATGCAAAAGCTGGATTCTTTAATTTTGGACATTTCCCATGTAATTACTTTTGCAAACACTTGTAACTGATGTTTTGATATAATAAACGTCCATTAAAAAGAAGCATTTTCTTTCAGATTTTTTTATTTATTACTTGCATTACTTAAAATATTGATATCTGTTCGGTGTTATTGTCAATTACTAGTTTCTGACAACAATGTACAAAATATTTATATTTACACATGGTTACAAATCTAGAATTCTGTGCCGATAAGTCTCTGAATGTAATTTATACCTTCTTTGGCACATTAGTGATGATGGGTTTGGGTCGGGTTTTAAAGATGAGCTTCTTTTTGATGAGGGCGGAAACAGTGTAAGATGTCGGTTTCTCTTGGTTGGTTTCCATCGTTTCCTCTTCATTCCGAGGGAGTCCAGAGTGCTTCATCAGAACAGCAAAGGGCTTCTCCAGTTTGACCTGTTTGCCATAAAGGATGTGATGTCCAACTATAAGCACCGGTACACCCTTGGAGAGAGGACAAGTCAAGAATTTATTGGCAAATAGGTTTATATTAGTGCTTTTTTCCACTTATTTATTTAGTTCAAACGGTCTTTGAAATAGAGTGGAATACAAAGTACACAATACACTGCAAGAATGCAATATCTACTCTTTTTACTGACTTTATACTGAAGACAAACCTCTTTTGTATAGTGCAGGTCTCCCATCAGATTTCCTGCTAGTCCAGTATTCTGTCTGGACACCATTTCTCCCTGCAACTCCACCAGCAGCCATTCAGCTGGACCTTCACCAGCCTTACTGTAAAAAACACCAAAAACCATTTTCAACAAGCACTTTTAGATAATGACCTGCAAGAACATTGCTTTAGTCTTCGCACCAACCTCGAGATGACTATTTGAACCATTTCTTTCTCCGTTTCTTCTGTCAGGATTCTTCCTGTTCTTTGGACTCTCTCATCTGAAACGTTACAAGGATACACGTTAACGTAACCTTCACTCCACAGCTATCTACATGATGAATTTACAGAAGTATACTACACTCACTTCACAGATTTGTTGTCGTGCATGATCTCCGGCTGACAGACACAAAAGTTTCCCGCCAGTGCGGGTTACATTTCAAAATAAAAGTCCAGCGGAGGCGTGAACCACTAGAGGGCAATCGAGGATTGTCTGCAAATATTGTGGATCGCAAGTGCATTGCGCAAGCCTTACGTGAAGCTTGACTCTTTCAGTTACAGTTATACAAAATCTTTTTGTTGTCGTTAATTATTTTTGAGGTTTCTAACAAAATACAGACTGTTACTATTCATGAATTTTGATACTATTGTTTATTATTAGAGTTTGGAGACTGACAATACAATTAAAGCTTTTATTCTGTCCATAAAATATAGCATGTAAAATAAAATATACGTCAGTTGTACCCAATGTAATGTGAGTTTTCCACTATTTTTTTATTATTATTATATATTTTTATTAAGAATAAATGTAAAGCTGAGATTACGTTTTTGTCTAAAAAAACCCCCCACATAATAATTATATAAAAATCCAATTAAAAACATCTCAAAAACAAGAGAAAGGATACTCAAGATGATAAACCGACAGAAAGAAGAATATTTTTATTTCCCAATTATACAACCAACAAATAAATGCTTAAAAACTAAATGTGAACAAATGCAAAGGGCAGCGACTGCAAATTTCTAATGATTATAATAAAGATCATTGTTATTATAATTAAATAACTACGCGTTTTGAAATATGTGTGTGCGCATGCGTGGCGTTGGCCATGCGGAAAATGACTCGTCAGTGTTGTTGTGGATTGCTGACAGGCACGTGAGCGGTGCTACGTAGTCTATTTAGCAGTCGACATGGCGGCCACAACTCCTCCCAAGGTACAGAGCATGCAGTTTTATAAGTCAATACACGGTCAAAACGACAAATAGCTCGATTTTGTCCGTGTTTTTAGGTGGGCTGTGGCGTAGTTATTCTGTTTGACTAGCTTTTTGAGCTGTCGGTGCTGGGAAATAGATGATAGACTGGTCTGATAAAGTGCTGTGATTAGCAACAGTTAGCCAGGTTGCTAACACCCAAACACCCTGACACACAGCTAATGAAAAATACGGGCGTCAGAAGCAGTGTTTACGTGACGACTGTAATATCGATCGTGTTTGGGACGTTTGGACAGTAAACAACAAAAAAACACAGCTGTGTCTGTGTTTAACTAACGTTAGTGTTGAGTCATGAGTTGCATGGCAGGTTAATGAAGATCATAATCTAGTTTATAAACATGTTTTGAATTACATGACCGGTAGTTTATCGACTAATTCATATAAATTCAGGCCATAAGGAATCTAACTTCCAGTATTTCCCTTAAATGAGCTGTTTCTTGGCTCTCTTTCTTTTTGTGTATCGTTGTCTCGTGCCTTTTTATTTATGCATCAGCAGGTGCCTTTATCACCAAAATGTTTTGATGGTTGAGTGACTTACCAATTACAGCTACCAATACTACACAGACTTAATAATAAGCACGCCATAACATTAAACTATGTGCAATGTTCATGTGGTGCAAGTTATTGTAAGGTTGTTTTCCAAGGGTTATTTTTAGTTTTGCAGTTTTGTTTTTTTTTAATCTGCAAGAACATTCTGTTTGTGCCAGTATGACAGGAACTTTCAGTTCCTTAAGTTCAAGCCTCAAGCTGCAGACTAACTTGCTTTTTAAGTTTACCGTAACAGGATATTGAAATGTTTGTTTTTACTGACCTATTTAGAGAGAATAATATCTCTGCTCACTGTAAATCAAACTCCGTAATGTTCTGTAAACACATATTTAGTTTTTCTTTGTTTTGCAGGTGGTGTTTGAACACGAGGGAGTCTTCATTCACTCGTCGTCAGATGAATCTGAGGATCAGGATTTAATATCAGGGTTCCTCAGGATTATTGATAAGGTATAGGTTTCGTCATTTGCTAATTTTTTTGCTGGTAATATTATTTTGATTTAATTAGTGCATTGTTTTGAAATTATTATGATTAACCTTTACCGGGTCGAAATGACATCCATAACATGTTATACCACATTCTTGTGTAAAACACTACAATTTTTCAGAAATCATTTTAATATATTGATGCTCATTTGAATAAAAGAAAATAAGTTGTAGTGCTTAATGTTTTTGTGGAAACCAACAGTCATGTTTTCAAGATTCTTTGTAATAAAGTAATAAAAACATCAACATTTATTTAATATTAATAGTTAATTATTAAATAATCATTATTTACTCACTCTCAGTTCCAAACCTATGAGTTTTTATTCCCTTCAGATTGAAATATGTTGAAACGTTTTAAATGTCTTTACTATCACTTCTGATAAATTGAATTGTTTGTGGCTGAAAAAGTAACTTTTCAGTATCTCACAATATCTTATTTTTGTCTTCCTTATATGTAGGATGGTGAAACCCTTGTGGAATATAAACCACTGGAGGATGCAGATCCCTCAAACATATTGTGTGCCTGCAAGGTTTGTTAGTTCATTCATATATTATGCATTTCCTGTTTGATCTGTGCTCTGTACTGGTATTTTATGATTCTGCATACCTAGTTTTTGTTTGTTTGATTGTGTGAAGGACTCCAGCTCAGTGGTGGAGTGGACTCAGAGTTCAGAAGACAACCCTCACCGTCCTATTGACCATCAGCTGAGCTATGAAACAGAGTGGGACATGATCAATGCTGTCTCATTCCGGAAAAAAGTCCACGCACATGGAGATGGTAAACAGTTGCGATTCTCTGAGTCAAATGTGGTGAAAATGCTTTAAAAACCAAAACTGCTGTCAGTATCTAACAGAAAATGCATCAGTCAGTCAATTTTTATTTATAAGTCAATTATAAACCAGAAGATGGAAATCTGTAACAGTAACCAAGCTTGTTATTTGTCACAGGTGGATCAAACCACACTAATGACCGGAACAAGTGGGCCTTCTCTTTTAATGTGTGTGACCTCAGGTCTATCACAGTCAAATGTGAGGGCTGGTCATACATCATGTTCCGCTTGAAGGATGGCACAGTGCTGCCAGCTATTCATTTCCACCAGGGAGGGAGCACAGCATTCCTGGATAGCCTGAGGAAGTCAGTTCAGATCAATGAGTAAGTGAAGTGTCAAGGGTTTATTTAGTCTAAATAGGTCAGCCGTAATCTTTGTATCAGCTGTAGGCAAATATTGTGCAATATGTATTTCTGAATGGTTTGCCAATTCTTTTTATTGCAGCATTAGCCCAGTAGAGTGTAGTCATGAGTTAGTCATTTTCTACATGATTTTGATTACATTATAAGCAGTGCTGCATAGAAACTGCTCACTTATTTAATGCTTCTTTGCGAATTATGGGGGTTACATCCATGGAACGATTTGAAATTTGTGTTAAAATATATTTAAAAAAATACCCAGTAACCAGATTTTGGGCCAGGTTTACTAAAACGCTTGCACCAAACCAAACCCTTTTTAGTAATGGGAGGAGAGTATTTAAATGAGGAGTACAAGGTGATTTACTAAGATTTGCAGTAGTCAATTTACATCCATTTGCGCTATTAATTATAAGTCATAAAATGCCCAGTAATGTCATGTATTAACATTTTGGCGCCAGTGTTGTTAGTAGATTACAACAGCCAAGTACATGAAATGGCCAAGGTTTCCTTTCTTCCAGGCTACATCTGAGTGCATTTCTTTTTGGTATTTTTAGTGCAAACTCATTATTAACTGTATGAATATTAAAAAAAGGCATAGAAAAGTGTGCTATTTGAAATGCACCTTATGTCTTTTTGTTTCTGAAAGCATTATGAGCATATTAGCTTCTACGTTCTTGCATTCTTATGTAGACTGTCAGACGTCCTTCTCTAAATGAATACAGCTTAAAAAAACAGTCCACTATATCTGAAAATAGGCTCATTTTCCAACTCCCCTAGAGTTAAACAGTTGAGTTTTATCATTTTTTAAAATCCGTTTAGTCTATCTCTGGGTATAGCGATAGCACGATTAGCTGCAGTTTAGCTAGATCGTTGAATCTGATTAGACCAGCATCTCAGCAACGAGTTTCGATATTTTTCGTATTTAAAACTTGACTCTTCTGTCAAGTTGCAATTTTCTTGGCTGATATGGCTAGGAACTATACACTCATTCTCAGAGAGTACCAGCCGTAGCATCTTTCTGTTTTTATTTCCTCCCTTTGGCCTTAGTACATGATATAACTACAGAAGAGCCTTTTAAGTTTTACATAAGATATATAAAAAAACTCTTTGGTAGTTTTTTGAGGGAGATGCTACTGGTCTTATCAGATTCAATAATCTAAGCTAAGCTGCAGCTACAAGTGCTACCACCAGACCCAGAGATCAACTGAATGGATTAGAAAACGGTAAAACTCAACTGTTTAACTCTAGGGGAGTTGGAAAATGAGCCTATTTTCAAAAATAGTGGAGTGTTGCTTAAAATTTTTCATTCTTCCTGTTTTCATCATAAAAGTGACCCCCTGACCTTTTCATTCACTAAATACCACAGGCACTAATATTGCTTTTTGTGACTCGCAGAATTCTTTATCCAAAGATTTCGTCCTTTAAAACAGAACACATCAAACTGTGACCTAATCTGCATGCAAACGAGACGGAGTATCTCTGCACCTTTGAGGAAGTCTAGCATGTGTTCTGTGGCGAGAGGCCGTGAGCGTGATTCATGTAAGGTCGAACAGCAGCTGTTCGTTTAGAGTTAAGGCTTTATGAAAGGGACAGGAAGACACTCCTCTCCTCTGCGTTAAATATCACACCAGATTAAATCAGCCACTAAACACACAGAATTCAGCGCTGCCGAGGAAAAGATAGCTGTTATTAAAGTTCTTATCTGAGTCTCCATAATGAAACATAGGCCTGGCTTGGTTTGCTCAGCTTCTCCCGTCATTCAAACCACAGAGCGATATGGCTAGTGATGTCATATGTTTACAATTTGAATACTTGTTGTTATTTGTACTCTTGAAATATTGATTGTATTACTTTAAGTCTATACAGTGAATGCTAATATCATTGTTTCTGTCTTTTAAAGGAGTACCGATGATGAAAGTGTCTTTATTGTCAGTACCTACAGCAAAACCTTCTCACAGTCCTTTGAGAATCTTCTGGATGATACAAACTATGGCTTTGTACAGGTTTGTCATTTACACTGGGAATTGAAAGAGTAACCATGTAAAAATGTTTGTTTATGTGATTGAAAGTTGTCTTCACAATGTTTTCTCACTTTTCAATCAGAAATTCAAGAAAGATCCTTATACAACAACGCTGGGTGGCTTCTCTAAAGTCACTAACTACCTCTTTGATGCTTTTCGGGCACCTGAATTAGAGTGTCAGCAACGACCTACTGAGGAGGTGGCGGATTTGTTAGGAGAACTCATTCCTGGACTAGAGATTAACCAGCAGGAAGAGCCTGGATTTGAAGTCATCACCAGAGTGAGTGCAGATCTAATGGTTGAGTCTAGCCACAGACAGCCGATATGAGCAGTCTGTATAAAAAAATACTGTTAAGGTAATTTGATTTGAGGTGTTTGTTTTCCAGCTTGATCTGGGACTGAGGCCAGAGGTGCAAAGAAGGGGGCCAGTAACAATGGAAGAATGGGCAAAATGGCAGGATTCAGAAGGAAGAGTAAACAATGTACCTCACTTAAAGGATCTGATATTTAAAGGGGTAAGAAGTTCTTTGAATGTCTTCCTGTAGCTCTTTAATCTACATAATGTCTGACCCACAGGATATTCTGTCTGTTGCCTATTGCCTATGCTTCTAATGATTTTCCCCTTTTTCACTGCAGCCTTCAGTATCTCTTTGCTTGTGGTCTTGTCACTTATCCTTTCCCCTTGTTTCTCTTCCTGTTAACATTTTTGGTAGATTGCAAATGTTTAGGGGTATCTTTTTTTTTACATGATTAACACATTGTCTTTGTTCTACATCATAAAAGAAATCGCATACCCTACGTACCATTTATTTGATTAGTTTAAACGATTTAACTTTGTAACATTTGTAATTTATTATTGTGATGAGAGCTCTTACTCTGACCATTACTGTTTCTGAACATTCTGACATCCTTGCGCTGCTGGAGGCAGAGTGTAGTAAAATGTAAACAAGACGCGATGCTCGTACGTAGCCTATACATTTGATTCAAAACAAATGTTTTTTTATTGTGTACCTTTTTTAATTTGCTTTGAAAGAAGAACGACGACAGCAGCAGTATGGTGTAATATTTATTTGCTTGCTACCCTTCTTTTCATTCTTTTCATGTTTTGCATATGATGTTTCTCTACCTCGCTTTTAACTCTGGGTCGTTCACACAAGTTTAGATGTAGTCTCTTTGTAGGAATTAATTGCTTTTGCTCAACTTTTAAAGTCACTCCACGAGCAATCGCCAAGGTGCGGATATGTGGCAGCTCAGCTGTATAAATATATAACCATCTCCAGTCACAATATAT
>JAUCNO010000318.1:7163893-7181351 GCA_032353835.1 Enteromius viviparus | reverse complement strand
GATGCTCCTGCCTGACCTTGGTTGAATGACAAACGATCCTGGGGAAAAAAATTCCACGTCAAAGAAGGTGGAGTTTCAGAACACACCCACCGATTGCGTAGCCGCCTTGGACCAATGGTAGCTCAAAGGGCTTTAGGAGCCAAAACAAACTCTCCAAAAAGTTTGCTTTGGTCAGGCGATTCGAACTGCCAAAGTGAATTCAAAATGAACTTTGTTTTGGTCAGATTTTGTTCGAAATGACGTCATTTCAGTTCGTTCTTCGATTTCGTTTGAAGTATATCTGGGCCTTTACTCTGGTCATCGCTGTCAAATGATTTTTTTTTTAAGAAATAATTAAAATATGCTGATTTTGGGCTCATGAAACATTTCAAAAATTAAATCAGCTGTATCAGAAAAGTTTCTGAAAATATAAAGCAGCACATTTTTCTGGATTCTTTAAAAAAAAAAGGATTTAAAATGGATTTCTTTTTTTAAATGTCCCTACTGACACAATTTATCAATTTAATGCATCCTTGATGAATGAATGTACTTGACAAAAATCTTATTGAACTTGCTAAGACTTTTGAATAGTGCTTTCTTTTGCCCATTCTACATCAGAAACAAAACATTACAGGTACATGTGTAAAACACCACGTTGGAAAAGTCTGAGACAAGCTTGTTCACCTCCTTTCACCAAGACCAGACCTGTTTAGACATGTTTAGTAGATCTGTTTTTATATATTTTTTAAGAAATGGAAGCTCATCAAGGCTGCTCATTTGTTCTCAACAGGGTCTTTGCTATGCAGTGAGGAAGGAAGCCTGGAAATTTTTGCTCGGCTATTTACCATGGAACAGCACTCATGAAGAAAGGAAAAACCTGCAAAAGAGAAAAACGTATGCTTATTTCACTCAGCGTTTGATTTAAAGCTCTTTTCTTATCAGAATAGGCATAATTACGATCATGTATTCTTTTCTCAACAGTGATGAGTATTTTAGAATGAAGCTCCAGTGGAAGTCAGTAAGCGAGGAGCAGGAAAGAAGAAACTCGAGGTTACGAGATTATAGGAGCCTTATTGGTATGTATTCAATTACATCACAAGTTCTGTTTGCTTAATTCCTTTAAAAATGTTTTCAATATATATTTCCATGCAGCTTTTAATGACCTGAATAAAGCTCAATTTGTCGTTGTTGAATCTCTTTAGAAAAAGATGTCAACCGAACTGACCGAAATAACAAGTTTTACGAAGGCCTGGACAACCCTGGCTTGATATTACTACATGACATCCTGATGACGTACTGCATGTATGACTTTGATTTAGGCAAGTGACTACACGCTTCTCTTAATAAAAAATATAATCTACTGTTACGTATACTCCCATGCTGTTACATAGTTCTTACCAATCATCCAAAATCCTTAGGTTTATGTCAATGTGACTTTTAATGGCACATTTAATTATTTAGATTATGGATAATCTTAAGTGCTTTTCAGTGTACCATAGCTTTTATTTACCCAGTTTCTTGTTCCTCTGCAGGGTACGTGCAGGGCATGAGTGATCTGCTCTCTCCTATTCTCTATGTGATGGAGAATGAAGTGGATGCCTTCTGGTGCTTTGTTTCCTTCATGGATGAAATGGTAATGCAGTGTGTTCGTTACAGCTCTTGGGTCTGCTGTGTATGAGAACATTTAGCTGCATCAATAAACCATGTTATTGTCCTCACGCTATTGCTGTTGTGTGCAGACACATTAAATAAATCTAGTCAACCTACAAATGGTTTACCTGTAGGAGTTGTTTTTTTTTTTACAGCATGAAAACTTTGAAGAGCAGATGCAGGGGATGAAGACCCAACTAATCCAACTCAGCACTTTGCTTCGCTTGCTAGACCTGGCCTTCTGGAACTATCTAGGTAAGATACCAAGAGAAAGAATTATTATAAATAGTCTTAAGTAGCCATTGTGTTTATTTATGTGTTTTTGTGGTTTTACAGAGGCACAGGATTCTGGGTACTTATATTTCTGTTTTCGCTGGTTGTTGATCCGATTCAAGAGAGAGCTACATTTTCAGGATGTCCTTCGCCTTTGGGAGGTGTGTAATAACTCTACGTTGTTGTTTCTTTTGGATAATGTATATCTTTACCATTTCTCTATGTCACAGTACACTGTAGCCATTGTCTCTGATCATTTGAATATACTCTATTAAAGTGTTGGCATTTAATGTGCTATATCATTAATTTGATATCTTTCTCCTTCAGGTCATGTGGACCGGACTGCCTTGCCAAAACTTTCACCTTCTGATATGCTGTGCCATTTTAGACTCAGAGAAACAAAAAATTATGGACAGAAAATATGGATTCAATGAAATCCTAAAGGTTAGTGTTAACTGTATCTTATACACTACCTTTCAAAGTTTTTTTTTTATTAAAATTTTGATAATTTGATAATAGCAAGAATACAAAAATGTCAATTTCAAATAAATGTTGTTCATTTAAACATTCTATTTGCTAAAAAATCCAAAAAAAAATGGTTCAAACAAATATTACGTATCAACCATTTGTTACATTGATAATAATAATAATAATAATAATAATAATAATAATAATAATACATGTTTCTTATTCACCAAATCGTAACATTAGAGTGATTTCTGAAGGATCATGTGACTTAATTACATAAAAATACAGCTTTGCCATCACAGGAATAAACTACATTTGAATGTATTCAAATAGAAATGTAATAATAGTTCACAATATTACTTTAATAATAGTTTTTACTGTATTTGTAATCGAATTCAGCCTTGAGCATTAGAGACTTAAATGGAAAATTAAAAAATACCATCCCCCAAATTTTGAAATATATTTCGTGTATCTACATTTTTTAGCTTACAAAAATTATCTTGTAGATAATTGTTCACCTATTATGTTTTTAATACAGCATATAAACGAACTCTCCATGAAACTGGATATTGAAGAAATCCTTAGCAAATCTGAAGCTATCTGCATGCAGATAAAGAATTGTAAGGTATGTCTTAAGCATTATTGCAGATAGAGGGTATGTGATCTATAACACTTTTTTTTCCTCAGTAATATGTGACTCTTTTATCCCATTAATACAAGTTTTGAATGTCTTCTGATTCCCTTAAAGGACTTGCCCCATTCAGTGAGCGAGATTCTGGGTCTCAACACAGTCACTGAACCCTCAGCAGCTTTAGAAACCAGTGAATATGGAATTCTCGAGTCACCTCAGACCTCACCAAGATCCACACACAGACAAGAACACGTTGTCTTAAACGGCCACAGCCACTTAAAAGAAACCACACACAACGGCTGCAAAGTAGCCTTCATTTCCTAGTTTACAGCACTACATGATGTATAGTACAGATTTTATAGCCCCTGTGTTCCCGCGAGATGAACAGTATTGGGTGTCATGTAGATATTTGCTACCAAATGCCACATTGTAAAATATCCCAGAGAAAATATATGAATGTAAAACTAGGATCCAAAAGGATCCCTAAAGCATTATTTTTGTAATATCTTGTACCATATTGTCTTTCATTGAAATAATCATTCCTTCTCACTGTATTGAGAGTTTTCATAATGTTTCAGAGGTGGGGTATCCATTGTTGAATATTATATATTTTTTGTTTTTTTCAGTTTGCCCTTTTCCTAAATAATTCAGATTCAAATTAAAATCTGTCTTCCATTAGATTGTGAGTTATATTTATATTATGCTTTTGTTTTTTTTGGTCCAATGAACAAAGCTATTTTGTATTATGTTGTACTTTAATTAGGCAAGAGTATTTTCTAATTAGTTTGTCACCTTAGATAAATAATTTCATCATCTTTTAGAGAGTGAAGGAGAAAATTGGTCATTGGCCATATAAACTAAAATCACTAGTTCCAACTGGCATGTAAATGTGGTTTGAGATTCAAAGTCTAGTCTTCGTTCAGTCGGCCCACTATGACATTTGCAGATGAGATGGAGAGACTGTGAAAATACTGATTGAGGATGAAATGTCTTTTATCCATTCGTAACCAAAGCCCACAACAAAGACACACCGAATCGACTTCCATCTCTTTCATTTCCTGTTCCACAGGAAATTGCCTCAGAGGAACCCGATAGCTCACTGCTTACTGTAGTAATGTTATCTCTCTTCTAGCTCCCTTTCATTAAAGAAAAGGCAGAATTTTGTGCACTCACAAAGATGCACTCATTTACCAAATAAACCCATAAACAATATGCATCTGGGGTCAAAAGGCAGTTTCCACAATTGCCCTCCACCCGTTTTGCTTACAGTGATGTGTAACGCTGGCATTTAAATTCATTTTAATGAAAATTAATGCTTTATTCTCAACATTTATTTTGTTTTTTATATAGAACATGTTTTCTGGTGATAAACAGTGCAAAGGCCTATATATTAAAAAAATATGGGTGGTTGCTTTTTATCTCCCTCTCTAGCTGAAAAATGAAGCCCCATTTATGAAAATCTTAAAATCTGAATTATTTTGCTCTAGATTCATTTCTCCTAGAAGGTGAGATGAGCTTATCCACTTCAATCAGGGCTTGGACGTGTCGACATTTCGTAATGGAGCATCCATCCCCTCAAAAGCTAATATAAGCGATCGGCCCTTCTCAACGTCATTCGTCACAGTATATAATCCCAGCTCTGGCACTTGCCGGGGAGCAGTGTCAGGTACTGTGGCACATGCAAGGAGCTCCCTGTCTGAAGGAGCAGCTTAAGGAGATATCGTCTGAGACAACAGCATCTTCGCCATATGAAATGCAGGGAAAGAAGACATCTCAAGAGACGTCAGCTATGTCCTCTGAACTACAAACTAATCCGAAGGGGCCACAGACAGCACCTAAATCACCCATTGGGCTTCTTAGGAAGAGAGGTCAAGAAGCAATTCCAAAGATGCAACCTGCTATGATGATGTTCTCCAGTAAATACTGGGCTCGGAGAGGTATGTCTTTGGATTCAGCGATGTATGACCAACAACACCTTGCAGCCTCCATGGTGAGTACGTTTTGATGGGCCCTCTTTTGAGCGCAACATTCCATACACTCAGACTGACTGATATTAATTTTAATTTTTTGAACATGGAATATTTACACTGAAAAACGTGCACTGCAAAAATGCTTTTCAGGGTTAGATTGTGTATTATTTTTAGCCACAATATCTAAAAATTCTTAAATCAAGATGGATTTTCTAGACAAGAAAAAACTGATTGGCTAAGGTAAAAATTAAGTGCCAATGGGGTAAGCAAAATAATCTTATTTCCAACAGAAAACACAATTATTTTGCTTGTTTCAAGTAAAAACCGACTCAATTCTGACTCGTTTTTTTTCTGAAAACAAGACAATATTTTTTCTTGTCTAGAAAATCATTTTTGATTCAAGAATTTGTAGATATTTTGCCTGGAAACAAGCCAAAAAAATTTAGTTTTGAAAACCATTTTTTGCAGTGTAATTAATTAGTGGCCATTGGTGAAACGTTATAAATGGTTTCGGAACAGAATTCTATAATATACTAAAAGCCTTGATAGTTGGAACTGGGAACAGTGATGTACTACAGTATTTGACATTATTCAAAAAACAGAAGTTGGTCAAAGGCAGTTCAGGTCAAAGTTTGTCTCTCAGTATGAGTTCTCCTTTTGAGGTTGTTAATTACCATGCTTAACACTTGTAAATAATCATTTTAAATGACTTTGTTTTTTAAGAAGTAAGCTTTTATCTTACTCATTTGTCCATCTTAAGAGTTTTATATTCACTAAGCAACACCTCCACACAGCTCCGCAGGACATCCTTTAATCGGATAGATGAAAGACCCGACAAACAGGAACCAAAATCCACCCATGACCTTGGGAAATTAGCAGTGATTTTCTCTCTGAAGAATGAAGTGGGCTGTCTGGTGAAAGCACTGAGGCTCTTTCAGGTTAATGAACATCTCTTCTGGTGGGGTAGATTAATAATACATTTAAATAAGAATATCTAACACATTAGTATTTATTTAATAATACTTGGATTGAAATCAAAGTGACATCCTACCGTTGTATATTTAAAGGAGAAGCATGTGAATTTGTCCCACATCGAGTCTCGGAGATCCAAGAGAGTCACCAATGAGGTGGAGATTTATGCAGAGTGCAATTGCACAAAGAAAGAGTTCAATGAGTTGGTGCAGCACCTGAAAGACCACGTCAACATTGTGTCATACAACACACCTCAACACGTGTGGTCTGCAGAGACTGGTAAGCCTGAATTTAGAATAGCCATTGTAATTATGTTCTGGCTTTGTAACAGTGTTACTGATTCATCTGATGTACTTATTCCAGACTGTTTGGACTGTGTGTGCGTTTTGGGTGGGTTGCCAGATGGGGAAGGAATACCATGGTTTCCCCAAAAGATCTCAGAGCTGGACCAATGCTCTCATCGAGTGCTAATGTACGGCTCAGAACTGGATGCTGACCATCCAGTGAGTAAAGCTGTTTAGTAAATTTGTGTAGTAGCTCACCCGTGGACTGAATGAAACCTTGTCCCAACAACTAACAATATACTCTGTAAAAACTTGATTTATATTTATGAACTTACATTAACCTAGATGAATAAATACTGTAGAAGTTGTTCATGATGCCCTGGTTAAAAATGAAAGCTTATTGTAAAGCGATTCTTTGTTCTTTGTTGCAGGGCTTTAAAGACAAAGTGTATCGAGAAAGGAGAAAGTACTTTGTTGAAGTTGCAATGAACTACAAATTGTTAGTATGGATTATAATATAGTTTATATTGTTGTGTTTTTGTAACTCAATTGTTAAGTTTGCTAAATGCCAAAATAGTTAAAGGCAGATGCGTAACAGTTGCATAAAATGGAATATGAAATTCAAGCTGTAGCCTTATAGACTAACTGAAATGATATAAAATGCTGTTTTTGATTTGTTTTTATATTAATCAGACTATCTTTTGTTTTTCGTCTTTTTAGTGGGCTGCCCATACCACGGATAGAGTACACACTAGAAGAAGTAAAGACATGGGGAGTCATTTTCAGAGAGCTCACGAAACTCTATCCCACTCATGCCTGCCGTGAATACTTAAAAAATCTCCCTCTTCTCACAAAGCATTGTGGGTACAGAGAGGACAACATCCCACAGCTGGAAGATGTGTCTCGATTCTTACGAGGTAAACCAAACATGTCGCATCAATTCACATCCATGCAATTCTACATGCATTTATTCAATTCAAATATCTACACTATTTAATCTAGAGGTTTTGATTGTGAACCTTGCAGAGAGGTCAGGGTTTACCGTGCGACCTGTGGCTGGATATTTATCACCACGAGACTTCCTGGCCGGTCTGGCTTATCGAGTGTTTAATTGCACTCAGTATATACGTCACAGCACTGATCCTCTCTACACACCAGAACCGTAAGTATAAACCCATGATTCTTAGCTAGAAAACTATGTTTCTTCATCGCCTCTAACCTGTTTATTTTTGATCTCAGGGACACCTGCCATGAACTACTGGGTCACGTACCACTCCTAGCCGATCCCAAGTTTGCTCAGTTTTCTCAAGAAATTGGCCTTGCATCTCTAGGCGCTTCAGATGAGGACGTGCAGAAGCTGGCAACAGTAAGTGTGACAGCAGCTTATTGAATTCTTAAATGCCATCTCAAACTTGACTGGCAGTCAATACAGAAATAAAAAGGTCACATGAGTTTTTCATGGCATAAAGTTTGATCTATGGTGTTGAGTCACATGCATTTGCATTGAAATTAGATCACCGAGAGACAATCAGATCTGGGTGTAAGATTTTTTGGTGGTCTCAATATGAGAGGGTATGTCTCGTAAGAGCTTGAAGACACTTCTTGTAGATAATCTTGCTTCTAAACCTTTGCAATATTTGCAATAAACCACTGTGCTTTTCCCCCCAGTGCTATTTCTTCACAATTGAATTTGGACTTTGCAAGCAAGATGGGCAGTTGAGAGCCTATGGAGCGGGCCTTCTATCTTCTATTGGGGAGTTGAGAGTATGAAGCCTTTTGTTAATTAAATGTCAGCACCTCGTGTATTAAAAAGCCAAGTTTATAAGTGAATGAATAATCTTTTTTGATTATGCAGCATGCGTTGTCTGAAAAAGCAACAGTAAAGATGTTTGATCCCAAAACCACATGCTACCAGGAGTGCCTCATTACAACATTTCAAGATGTTTATTTTGTCTCTGAGAGTTTCGAAGAAGCAAAAGAGAAAATGAGGTGAATATATCCATTCAGTCTAATGTAAAATTGGACATCTTCACAACTCGACTTCATAATGTCTATTAATGTTGTTCCTTTTAAACAGGGATTTTGCTAAAACCATAAAAAGGCCTTTTTCTGTCTACTACAACCCGTACACCCAAAGCATCGATTTACTGAAGGACACCAGGAGCATAGAGAACGTGGTTCAAGATCTACGCAGTGACCTAACCACTGTCTGTGACGCCCTGGGAAAAATGAACACGTACCTCGGTATCTAGTTAATCAAAATCATCAGTCTTTTATTGTTGAATAAAACTGCAGCTGTTTTACATGATTCATTACTGTAACACATGCAGTGATGTTGATTATCTGGAACAATGTCCATTAGTCCTGCCTTGTTATGAGGATTATGCCACACAAATTAAGGGTTGAAATATTGCAACCATAGTCATCATACGGCATTCAAGCATTCAGTCATCATTACAACGTATTAAACTCATACTGATGAAATATTGATATTATTAGGAACAAAGCAAAAGAAAAGATTTAGTATCCATCTAGTCTTTGCATCTTTGTGCCTAATGTTGTGCGTAAGACAGTTAATATGTATAATTATAGATTATTAATAAAAATGATAGCCTAAAATCACTAGGCGCTATTGATTTTAGTGGAATTTGTAAAGAGTATGTTTGTGTTGCTTATTTGTTGCAGAAAAGTCAACTTCTTGGTCAATAAAGCATTATATTTTAGCATTACATTTTGGCCTGTTTATTTTATGTGTGCAGCATTGAGTTTAAATCACATTTCATTAGAGACACATTTTATTTTATATTTAATGTTTATGTAAATAATAAAAAACATGTATAAAGAAGAGAAAAAAAAGTATTTCTAGATTTTATAAATCTATTACAGTAGATAATATCAATATTTCATCAATTTCACTTTGATCACTAACAACCATTCATTTCACAGTATCTTGTTAATGGACCTCTTCATCATCATCATCGTCAATGGCTTTCTCCTATAGTGTGTCAGAGATTACATTGAGTTAGTGTGTTGAGCATTATTGTAATTATCTTAATTATTAACTTGTAGTAAAATTCATTTATTTGAAGCAGGATTAAATTTAACTGGTGCATAAACTCTTACCCAACCACCGTGCTGTTTAACCCAGGGAGTGAAGTTCTCCTGCAGGTACTGAGCTCCGTATCCCATGACCCTGTTCATGGGTTGCAGGTCCAGGGCATTGAGTCTGCTGGTGACCTCAAGGGTCAGGGCAATCTGCTCACGTTTTTTAAACAATTCTGGTACACTACTCTTGATGAAGGTTTGAGTCACTTTTTTAAACAAGTCGTAAGTTAAATTTTTCTGCAGGTGTCTTAAAAGTTCTTGGTTGCTGCAAATCTGAGAAGGCAGAGGGGACATTAAAAGCAGGAAAAGCTTTTATGACTACAAACTAACAACTTTTTAAACATTTTTGATTGTGACTCCTAAATGAGAGCTCACAATATTTTATATAATATGATTTTTATGATCATGGTAGAATGGATTTTCATAATTTATTATATACTTGCCACAGTTTTTAACTGAAGACTTTTACATTTGTATTTAATTAAGGTTTATTATCCAGAACTACACACTGAACTAAAACAAATCCATTAGCAACAATAACGTTACATACTGTAAAGAGATCATGACTAGTTACCGTTTCATTTAATTCGTCCCCTGATTTCTTCAGCAAGTCGACAAGTCTCAATATGACATCTGAATTAGCCTCTTTTGCAACTAGGACAGACCAGAAATGCAATCTGTATAATCAATAGTGTTATAGAAGATAATATTTCAATGACTTTAACTTCTTATCTGGTGATTGTGTTGCTTATAACAGACTTTACACTTTACCAGGAGAGTCTGGCTCTAGTCCTTCATCAAGAAGTCCGTTGTTTGCAATCTGGGCCAGTTTTTCAGCTACATTATCAAACTGATCATAATCTGTTTTCAACAGACATGAAATTAAAAAATAAATTATAAAATAAATGTTATATTCATCTTAAAAAAAGAGTCACAGATCTTAAATACAGTATTTATACTGGCCTCTTTGAGCGCCTTCGTAGTTCATGCAGAAAGCAGCTTGCCTCAATTTTGCCCTGGGCTTCGTCTTCTTTTGGCAGTATATTTCAATCAATCGATATTCATCACTAGTTTTTAAAGGCGAGTGACCTTCCATCGTGTGAAACAACCACTAACGTTAGCTTCTGCAGATCAGGTAAAGAAACAGGACGTTACATGTTTTATGCTATATTTCACATCCATAAAAAAACAAACGGTGTTGAATTATTAACATGTCATATCTTAAAAGACTTTTACTGCACTGTTTAAGTTTGTAGAGTTATGCAACAAACGTTACAGTTTAAATTTCACGACGTCACGGATCACGTCTAACGTTATTTCCTCTGACCGCAAATTTCAAAACAACGCACACGTTTCATAGTTCTTATTCTTTAATCGGACCTCGCAAAGTCTGTTAAATTAATGTGTTAATTTACATTGTGACCTCTTATAAATCCAACAGAGAAAAAACAACAAAACTTACCAGGAAACCTGGCAAAGTTTTCCTGAGCGCTGGAGACGTACGTGCAGTACGTCAGTATACTTGTGTGCACGGAAGTCTGTAACGTTACGTTAGAACAGCTGTGACTGCTGCTTTCATTTTCTTTTCGAGTCCTCTTTCACGTTGTTGTTTATGTTAATATGCATGTTCATGATGTACTTTATAGTTGGTATGCATGTTCATGTTTAAAAATTAAGTTAAAGAATATAGTGATTTATATTGGCGTGTCTTTTTTATTTTACACCTTTAACCGTTAGGGGGTGGTTTCCCGGACTAAGATTAAGGCTAGTCCTAGACTGAAATGGCCATTTAAACCAGATCAGAAATCTGCTTTCTCTGTCACGGTTTTCAGTGTAGTCCGGATTTTAATACGCTGATTTCTAAAGAGTAGAGCTACTTAAATTAAATTAAATTAAATTAAACCTACCAGGAAGCAGATAAACGTTCAGTTTCCGGTCTTTATGCATCAAAATTATTGGTACCCAAAAAAAAACAAAAACCCATTCTTGTGTTTGATGAACTTTTATGATCCACTTCAAATGTTGTCTGTGGGTACAGTGGGTACGGGAAGTATTCAGACCCCCTTACATTTTTCACTCTGTGTTATATTGCAGCCATTTGCTAAAATCAAAGTTAATTATTTTTCCTCATTAATTTACACACAGCACCCCATAATGACAGAAAAATGCAGAATTGTTGAGATTTTTGCAGATTTATTAAAGAAGAAAAACTGAAATATCACATGGTCCTATATATTTAACTCAGGTGTTGTCCATTTCTTCTGATCATCCTCAAGTTGGTTCTACACCTTCATTTGAGTCCAGCTGTGTTTGATTATGAATGAATGTCGCACATACATAGCGCTTTACTGTGCATTGCCATACACCCAAAGCGCTTATATCAGTATATTATACTGATTGGACTTGATTAGGAAAGCCACACAACTTTCTATATACGACCTTACAGCTCACAATGCATGTCAGAGCAAATGAGAATTTGTCAAATGTCATAGTCTTTAAACCATAAAGCCTAAACCATAGGCTGGATGCTTACCCACTCACAAGACTCTCTTCAGGAATAATGTAGAAGACTCACTTGTGCTTATTTTTTTATTGGTTACAATATAAAGCTAAGATAAGAGCTCCTTAATCAAACTCTAAACAGCAGTATTGGTGACAGGGTTTCAGGTATCCTTCATGCTTCATTCAAGAAGCGTCTAAAGAGTTTTTCTTTTTGGGCAGTTCCACTTGAATTTCATCCATTAGCTTATCTCCTGTATGATCCAAACTTTCTGTTGTATGAGTATCAATATCTGTAAATTATGTCTTCCGCTGTTGTCTACACTCTTGTCTTCTTCTCACATTTTTTCACTTCTTCATTATACTCTTAATCAGTCTTACCTCTGCATGTTGTTTTAACACCTTTTCTTCTCGCTTGTGTGCTCTTCACTTTTGTAGTTATTTGCAGAGTTCATGAATTTACCTTTCACATTGTTTGCTCATTTCATTTTATTGTTTTACATTCAAAACAAAAGGAAGTCAAGTGCACTTGTGTATAGGCTACTCTACGTCAATATCGTTTTGAGTATTTACATATTCAAGCATGCATTAAACTTCAAAGCAAGCAGTATTGTGGCTAATGCATTACCCATCACATGTAATGTAAATTATGTAATTAGATTACTGTTTTCAAGTAACTAGTAAAATTATGCATTACTTTTACATTTAAAATGAAATATCAGAGTTACTTTTTTCTAATAATAATGTCCCTGTGAAAATGGGGAGTAATTGGTGTAAAAGAAATAAAAAAACAACACATTTTTATGGAGTAACGTTATTGCAATGCATTACTTTTACAAGTAACTTTCCCTAACACTAAAAGCAAGCAAAATAGGAACCGAAATAATATAATGCATCATTTTCAGTATAAAGATCTAATAGAAGTGTCATATTTTATGTCATATTTCAGATAAATAACCCATAATAGAAACGTCACTTTGGATGCTGTAGGTCTTGAGTCATTGTTTGTTCTTTTTCAGCATTCTTCTTACAGCAGGCTAGTTGTTTTGTACGGGACATGTAAAACACAGGCCCAATACAGGTCCCAAGATTGGGAAAGGTATGCATCAGATTTATGAATACACAATTTGTGAAACTGATTTCTTCATCCCCCTTAAGTGTGAGCATGTAAGGGGCGGTAGCTAGGAGAGGTCCATATACAACAGCTGAAGGGATTAGAATCAGCAAAGCATTATTTAATGCTCTGGTCTTTACAGATGACCCACCTCTTCCACCAGTTTGCCCTTCACCTGGACCTTTTTTGCGGAGTACTAGCACAATACCTGTTAGACACGCCAGCATTATGAGTAAGAAAGCATCAAGGGTGATTGACAAGTACATAGCTAATTTAGGAAGCCTTTCTTGGTAGGTAACCACTGCAACAGCTAAAGTGACAATCCAAATTAGAGCCAAGCAGACAACACGATACTCCCATTTATTCCCTAGTTTCATGTAGAGGACTGGATGTGCTGTGGCCAGGTAGCGCTCAACGCACATACTGGTCAAGAAAAGAGGACAGCCGATCAGGTTGAGGATCGAAATGGCCTCTGAGACTGTCAGCAGCTGTCCATTGCGTTTAGTCATAGAAATGTACATATCAAAAGGAAGACTGATACAAAAGATGATGTTCAGCACGGCAAGATTAAGCCCCAAAACTTCAGAGGGTGAGGGACCTTTCTCACCCCTCAGCAGCATCCATAGCAGAGCCACATTTGTTGGGAAGCCCAACACAAAAGTTAAAACTTCTAGTGGCAAGCGAACATAGGAGTAGTCTTCACCATTGCATTTATCCACAATGGCAAGAAATAACTGATGCACATTGCTTGTATAATTGCTTACATTTGATGCCATGTTTATCATGTTGACTGAGCACTGTAGAGAAACAAGAAAAACAATTGCTTTTAGTAAACATTGTAAATAAAATGAATTTTATATACACTTCCCTCGAAATGTTTGGAAACCAGTAAACAGTCATCACAGCTGGCAAAGGGGCATGTGTGACTTTGCCATGTATATATTGCCATAATTATATAATCTAAATGAAAATAATTAAGTTACAATGATAAAGTTACTTGAATGATAAGGATTTATGGTGAAATCATCCAAAACCTTTGCCAGATGTGTTTCCAAACTTTATGAGGGCAGTGTATGTATATATATATAATCATCATTATCACTCTAGTGTCACATGATTCTTTAGAAATCATTAATTTGGCACTAAAGAAACATTTAATATGATTATTGATTTAAAGACATTTGCTGCTTAGTAATTTTGTGGAATACATTTTTTGTATTCATTGATCTGAAAGTTAAATTATGAAAGTATATTTCTTTATTTGAAATATACAACTTTGATCAATTTAAAGCATCCTTGCTGAATAAACATATATTTCCATTTACTTTGTAAAGTACGTCCATCCATCCATCTTCCGCTAAAAAACTAAATGTAAATGTCTAAATGTAATTAAACTAAATAAAAACACTTACTGACCCCAAACTTTTGAATGCATTTAATGCACACACACACACACACACACACACATAAACACACACAATAAATATATAAATAAATGTATAAACAATTATAAAACATCAGAAGTTAAAATAAGCAAAGTGTTACTGAAAATGTTGAGATATTAAAACTGACCTTTTCTTGCTACGAGATCAATTTTATTGTTGACTGTCCTTTTTCTTCTCTCTGTTTTGACAGATCTTAAATGTATCGACCCTTGTTCTGTTGTTTTCATGTAAATTAAGTGAAATTATTTGAATTTCTGAGCTGGTTCATTGAACGTATGATGTCCACCACCCAATGAAAATGAGAGATTTTTTTACACCACATCTGTTCTGGTTTTGAAAAACCCATACAGCAAATTTTACACAAATCGACAAGGGCATCTAGACTCAACTGAAGACACAAGAAAAATAGACTGACACAACAGTTTATTACAAATCAAACAGTGCAATAAAGTGCAAATTTTACAGTTAGGTTACAAATGGCTTATTCTAACTAAGAGTATATTTTGCTGTTTTACAACACATTATGAATGCAACAGAATGAAAATGGGTGGTAGTTGACCACCTCTAGGAAATTTCTAAACAGTGCAAAACAAAAAGATTTGGTTTCGATTTTATGTCCATTCAATACAATATCATCAAAACTTCTATTTACAGTTAGGTTAAACTATGTATCTTTAGTGTTATCAAAGATCTCACAAGAATAACCAGGTCCACCTCAAAATGGAATATATTTACAATATAGCAAATATTAAAAGACATCATCAACATTAAAAATATCAAAGTGCTTCTGGTTATACCAACCAGTTAAATCTGCCCACACATCTGTGCAATGTTGTCTGTAGTGTTTTGGCCACATTCAGTGCTGCTGATGAGAAAAATGTCTATGGGTGGGTGACAGTGGGAGCGTGTGGGGCCTTGTTTTTAGGAGGTGTAGAAATCTGTACGTAAACTGGGGTGGTAGAAGAGGTGGAGGTGTTTGGCTCAGTTTGAACCCTTTGGAAAACAAGGGCTGGGTAGATTTGGCTGTTGGCTTGATATGCAGGATTTGTGCTATGGGGGCTTCTCAGCAGACTCTCCTGACTCCTGTGGGGAGAATCATATCTTATGGCTTTACACATCCTACCACATATTACATAATATTCAAAAATGTGGTGTGGTTGTAGAGAGTGGGCTCAGGATGTGGGTTACAATACAAGTGGCGTATTGTGCCACAAATATAGGCAGAAAAGGGGCTATTCCTGTTTTAAGTTCTATTTGTATTTTAACATTTTAAAAAAGTCATTCAGTGCATTTTTTTAGATGCACCTATTTTTCTCCCATTTCGTTAAAACAGAGATGTTTTATGATTTGCCATACCTCTCATAACCTCTGTTCTCGTAGGCTCTGACAACCTCTGAATAAACAGGACTACCAGGAGGCAGCGGTCGGTCGAGACGCTGGGACAAGCTGAAAAGTTTAGGTGGAGGGAATGCCTCCCAGTCTATATGCTCCCTCTCCAACCAGGACGGGCTTCTCCGAGACCTAGAGCTCCGTGTTTCTCTTCTCCTGAAGGTGAAGACCACCATGTTTAATATAATGATTGTTTAAAACTTTTATAGTGTTTGTTATCTCTAAAAAAAGTTTTTAACTTTAAACATAATCATTATAAATCAGTCTAAAACTCATGAATTTCTAAGGCATTTGAACAATTTTATACACTTAAACCACTATCAATAATGTATGAGTTCAATTACATTTGATAAAAAAAGTGGAACTTGCAAAAAGGAAAAACGACCTTTTCTCAGAACATTTACTTTTATATTTAATTTAACCAAGTAATTTCTTAGTATTCTTTATATTCCTAGTATTAAAGTGGCTAACCTGCTTCTCCCCATTCGATGCTTTTCCTTATTTTTGCTCATGTGCTCTTGACAACAGCAGACGATGAAGCAGATAGTCATGACCAGAATGACCACGCCACTCACAACAGACACCAGTAAAGCAATGCGAAGTCCCTGGTTGTTTGGCCGAGGGATACCTGATTTCACCAGATATGATGGGCAGTTATATATTCATAAAATCATATATTCTCATACATCGAGTGGAAATTGACAAAATTGGCTGTGGAAACAATATTTTTTTAATATTAGTATAATTAAGATGATTTCTTTGAATAAATAATGTTTGCCATACTCTCACAGACTGGCAGATAGCTGCTCCATCGAGGGACACCTGCATGTAGGATGCATGTGATTTTCTCATGTCCCACCAGCTGGTAGCCCTCCTTACACCAAAACACAAGCATGGAGCCCACAGACACCCCTGTGCCGTGCTCCACGTAATAGGATCCTCGTCGTGGGGGAAGCACAGAAATACACGCAAGGCCTGGAGGAACATATGTACACAAGTGTAGATTAAAACAAATAGGTTTTAAATATTTTTGTGTTAAATTGTGATTAAATTGTACACCGACTTATGATGGCTGAATATATTCAGTAAGCTTAAATCCAATAAATACATTATCATGAAACCTCCTGAGGAACTGACTGCCACTGTATCAATCCAGTTCCAACAGCCTTTGCATATGTTATAGATTTTTTACTGCCGCATACATCTTGCTGTCACCAAATCAGACATGTGTTTCCTTTGCAGTGAGGCATCTCAAGCATCTTTGTATCCGGTGGTGAACCACAGCGAATTTTCATTAATGACTACATGGCTGTCTTATATTTGCATAATGCTTTGAGACTCTATGACAGTATATCAGTGATTGTCTTCCCTATCCAGCTTCTTGCCCATCCAGGCTCACTATCAAATCCCTTCAGTTCCTCCCCGCTTTTGGAATAGCAACTTATTAAATAAAGATAAGGCCCTTTATCAAATATTAAATAATTCCACACAGTTCTCCTATTATCAAGTACCTGTGAAAGTGCACTTAGGCCATCAGCTGACATTTTGCACGCAGGTGAGAAGAAATTGCAAATATCAAGTGATAAAAGTGTCTGTCTGTCCATCTCTCTATCTCTCTATCTCTCTATCTATCTATCTATCTATCTATCTATCTATCTATCTATCTATCTATCTATCTA
>JAUCNO010000318.1:7153335-7163793 GCA_032353835.1 Enteromius viviparus | reverse complement strand
CATCGATTTGGATTTGTCAACCCAAAACTAATCCTGTAACTCTGAGTTTGTTTAGCCACCATCATGGTACAGGCCCCAGCTATTGTATGCAGATTCTTACTGTGTTTTTATTTATTCTTATGAATTCTCCCCCAATAGGCAAAATGCACTTCGTGAGGTATACGCACATGCAGTTCTTGGACAGCACCCCCATGTTGTGAGGTATTATTCTGCTTGGGCAGAAGATGACCACATGCTGATCCAGAATGAGTACTGCAACGGAGGAACCCTGTCTGATGTTATTGCTGAGAACAATAGGCGCATGCACTTCCTTTCTGAGATGGAGTTAAAGGATCTGCTGTTGCAAGTCTCTCGTGGACTCAAGTACATTCACTCTACGGCACTTGTTCACATGGATATCAAGCCAAGTATGTATATGCTCTTTACACTCTTTAAAATGTGTTTTATATGTATTTTAGAGTTATAACGCTATAAATGATATATTAATTTAAAAATTTTATTTTTTTTCCTTAGGCAATGTATTCATTTCACGCAAACCTGCTGCTAGTGTAGAGGAATTTGAAGATGAAGAAGATGGTCCCACCACAAGAGTGGTGTACAAAATAGGTAAGATATTCAAGCTGCATGCCCAGGTGATTGTAATGGTAACATGAATTAAACAGATTTGCCAGTTTATAAAGTAGATGAGATTTTGACTTTTTTTTTTTTCCTTTGTCAGGTGATCTAGGTCATGTCACAACGGTTACCAATCCACAAGTTGAAGAAGGTGACAGCAGATACCTGGCAAATGAAGTTCTTCAAGAGGTATATGACCATATTTATTCTTGGTTTTAAAGAAATTCCTAGCAAGTCACAATGGTCTGAATAGTACTAAATACAAATTTTGCTGTTTTTGTCCAGGACTACAGTAACCTGAAAAAGGCAGACATATTTGCCCTTGCTCTGACTGTAATCAGTGCCTCTGGAGCAGAGCCCCTTCCTTCCAATGGAGACAAGTGGCATAAAATCCGACAAGGCATCCTGCCCCATATCCCACAAGTGCTTTCTCAGGAATTTTTAAGCTTGTTAAAGGTAAGGTTTCTCCTACAAATGAATCCCCTAAACATCTCACAAGTGCTTTCAATTTCTGACAGATCTGCATTGAATAGTGCTTTAATTAAAATGTTCTTATCTTCCTGACAGCTTATGATCCATCCTGACCCAACACGGCGACCCTCAACCTCTGACCTTGTCAGACATCCTTTTCTTTTGACTGCTTCCAGAATGAATGCTGATCAGCTGCGTGTAGAGCTCAATGCTGAGAAATTCAAGAACGCACTTCTGCAGAAGTATGTCATCCATTCCAGTTCAGACTAGCGTTAGAAAATTGTTACTTATTATAGACCTATTAAATGCTGTTGTTTGAAAATTTTATTTTATTTTTTACTGAAATAATAAATCTTAGTGTTTTTTTTTTTCTTTTTCTCAGGGAGCTAAAGAAAGCTCAGATGGCAAAGGCTGCAGCAGAAGAGAGGGTTCTGTCCACAGACCGTGTTCTTACACGTTCAACAGTTCAGTCCAGCTCCAGAGCTTCCAGACTCATCGGGAAAAAGATGAACCGTTCTGTTAGTCTCACCATTTATTGAACTGAACCCCAAACTAAGGAGATGACCAGTCCTAAGTGGGAACTACAGTGGTGCTTATCAAAGACTTGGGCACACAGACAGTTTTGTCTGTAGCCAGAAGGATGACACAGACTTTGACTTATAGTGCTTGTACTGTTTGGTACAAGTACCATGGTCTTTACTGAAGCTTGGGTCCTTCTGCATTGAATAGGCACTAGCGTCTGAGTACATAACGAAGATCTGCCTTCCCGTTTAGGATTGCCTTCTCAAAATCTTTTGACAGAATTGCCTTCAAATGGACACTTTTTTTTTAGAATAGTTCTGTCTTAATCTTTGCTTTTAAGTTCCATAGATGAGGGTCAGAATGGTCTCCCTGCACTTGCTTTTTCAGAGGTGCAGTGTTGCTCTTTACCAAATGGAAGATGTGTGCCCCTAGTGAGCCCTGATATGTGAATGTACCAGATCAAAGATTTGTGCACCTTACTGCCTGTGAAAAATGCCTGTTGGGCCACAGAAGTTGGGGCTTGAGTTAGATTGCCATTAAAATGAGCACTTTGGAAGCAATGGTGAGCTTGCCACAGAAAGCCTGCTGCTATTCATGTTCGTCTGTATTCAGTTAGGGTTGGAAGATTTTTGTTTTTACTTTTAAATCATTTTATCCATCCAAACAAGCAATATTTCATAATCTCATCAAGCTCCAGGAACTTTATTTTGTTGTTGTTTTGCAGATTTTAATGGGTTTTTTTTTTTGTTTAAAAGTTTTTTCTGTCTAATCTTGTCAAATCTTGAATTTAACCATGTGACAAACCACGCTTAAAACTGGAAGCAAGTGATTTAAATGTACACATGCCTTTCAAATCTCCAACCCTGTTTGTAGCATTAAAACAATCTTTGTCCAGTTCATCTAATGTCCTTAGTTAATAATGTATAATTTTGAGTTTTGTGTGACTTCAACTACATCGATAGGGTACTGTTTAGATTATTTGGTCTTGTTAATCCTCAACTTCATTTTGTCTGTAAATACGTTCATTTTAATAAACTGTTTCCATCAAAACGCGCCTGATTTGTTTTATATAAATAGTATTATTGCTGTCGTATGAGGGGAGGGGGTTTCTTATGTCATTCGTTTCGGCCCAGTTGCTTGATGCTCGTTTCGCACAGTCCACCGACTCTGAACTTGTATTTTAAAAGGATTTTCTGATTTAAGTCTATAATAAGGTGATGCATTCCTCTTTTCAGGATGTAGTCACGTTCTGACACTTTAGCGTTCAAACAGGTTTCCGTTCCGCAAATTAACCCTAGCGAACACAACTTCCAGTCGTTCTTATTATGTAACCTACCTTTGCGGTTTCTGAAACCTTTGTAAACACATGAACACATTATGTGGAAATTATTGTTTTGTTTAGTTTTTTATTATAATTCTCTGTCTGGTAAATTCCTAATGAGGTCATAGATTCCAGCCAGGTCCTTCAGCAGCACGCGCTCATCGCTGAGTGGTGCTCGAGCCGCGCGCTCTGTAGTTCTGGTTCTAAGGTCATGTGACCGCTCTTTTGTAAAAGCTCGTGAGAAAACAGTTCACATCAAGTGCGACGCCAGTCAGTAGCCCAGAGAGAGTAACGTTACCTCTGAAAATGGGACTAAGGGAAGAGCTCCTCAAGGCAATATGGCATGCGTTCACAGCCCTAGATTTGGATAAAAGTGGGAAAGTGTCTAAGTCACAACTGAAGGTTTGTTTTTTCCACTGAATTAACGTTCTTGTTCTTTTAAGTTTGGGCACTGGAGTGTAAACGCTTTTTCATTGGCTCAATGCAGGAAATTCTTAGAGTTTAGGGGCGCGTGAATCATAGTATCAGCACTGAATGTAAATGTAAGAATGTTGTAAGTAACTTTTTTTTTTAGCATTTTTAAAACTAGTTTTGAAACTTCAAAGCTGCTTCTGGTGTCTTATTGTAGTGTTACGGGTGAGGTGTTAGATAATATATAACGGCAGCCTGAATAACTGCACACCTTTAGTTATTTTCTAACAAAACGTTGAATTTGTTTAAAATGTGTATTTAAACGTAGATGAATTCGAATTGAGCAAAGCAGTTTTGGTTTGCAAATTAAGCCATTATATCAATATGTTGTCTAAAGGAATAGTTGTGTAATATAATATCTGTATGCAGCTTCTTCTTGAACACAAAATGACTAAGTGCTATTATGAATTATTCTAATGAGTTATTATTGCATATGTTTTGATATTAAACTCAGTGGTGTCTTTCAGGTGCTGTCCCATAACCTTTGCACAGTGATGAAGATCCCCCATGATCCCGTAGCTCTAGAGGAACATTTTAGAGATGATGATGAAGGTCCTGTTTCCAATCAGGGCTACATGCCTTATCTGAACAGGTTCATTCTGGACAAGGTGAGCACATATGTCATTGTCCAAATAGGTCTTTGCAGCTGTCAGGGCTTTGAGGATTGTGGGTTCTTTGTCTTGGGACACTATATTTGAATTATTACTTGATATTTTTATTTAACCGGATAAAAGACTTCATTGACAGATTGTTCCTCTCAAACAGCCTGTGGTTTCATATAGGGTGTATTTCATTTATGGAAGTTAATTTTCTTATGTGAAAGTTTGTAATCCTCATGGTACACTACCCCCAATTTAACTAAAACAACTGGTGCATTTACTGTAGAGCTTTTTGAAAGTAAATGTTAGATAACATACTGAAAGGCTTTCGGGCATGGGAATATCTTTTTTTTGCAAGATAAATGACGTTGAATGTAACATGCGAAAGTTGCTTTTTTGTAATTTCTCATTTTCTTGTGCAAAAAGGAAACAGAAGGAGGGAAGAGATTTCCCAACACCCCACAAAGCATTCAGTTCTAGCGTATAGGACAAAATCATTTGTTGCTGAAAGGTATTATAGGCAATGTTGAATTTTAGTGTTTAAAATCCCTACAATTGAAAGGCAGATTATACTCTTTGCCTATTTTATGTTTGTCTGAGGTCTCGTGTTTAACACACTTTGGGGATTTACATCACTAGCCACGTATTGTCAGCTTTCTATGGTCACACTTTTATAGTTGTATGAGTGATCAAACACACACTCCACCCTGTTGCTGAGAGAGACCCGCCTTTCCCCTTTCTCTGCCTTCTTTGACTCTCAGCCAAGCGATTTAACTTGTGGTCAGTGGGAGAAAACAAGTTACTGTGTTTAACTTGGTTTTACACTTTACATTTGAAAACATGCTAGTCGTTCTGTCTGAGACGGCCCTTTAACAGCTTAGTCACACATCTTACTTCTCGTTTTAAATCGTTGTATGATTGTGATTTTTGGGTAAACTATGTGTCACGTCTTTCTTACCCTTTTAGCTCTCCCGATTCCAGGAATGCATTGTAAAGTGCGCTGATGTTAGATGAGAAACAAAAGACGTAGACCCACTCGACAAACAAAAGACCAAAATAGAGTGATGCTATCAAAACGGGCTAGTGCTTTGTGACCCAATTCTTTTAATACATCGTGTGGTTATGCTCCAGTGTGACATGCTGTGTGACCATAGTATGATCAGGTTGACAACATTATTGTTTCTCAGCTGTGTTTACTTGACAGTGCTTTCTTTAGATGCTGGTAATAACATGACAAGGAAAGTCTTTGAGGTCAGAAGGATTTATTTATTAATATGTATTAAAGTGCCCCTATTATGGGTTATGAAAGGGTCATATTTTGGTTTTGGGAGTCCCAACCATTTATACAAGGTCAAAAAACACTTTCATTCTCTTATAATATAGATTTATTTTGACCTTATTTGTTCAACGACTCCAAACTCCTCCTGTGATTGGTCAGTTTAATTTAAAGAAGTGTTTGTGAGCATTTAATGCTCCAAAAGCATCTCTATATCTATAAAAAATCTAAAACAACTGTGAAAAGCAAATCAGCATATTACAATGACTTCTAAAGGTTCATGTGATACTGACTGGAATAAATGACACTGTATAATATATTAAAATAGCAGTCATTTTAAATTGTAATGATTTCTTATTATATTTAATATTCAGTGGCATTTGATTATAGGTGTCGGTCCTCTAGCTAGAAATTTGAGAACTGATTGCATTGACTTGCTGTCAGAGTCTTGCTCATCCCAAACACTTCCTACCGTAAAACGTAGGACTTTCTCACCCTCACGACCGCTCACAGTCAAAGAAACCATAAAGCAGTTATTCACAGGCGTGATAAAGTCTATTTATGACTGTGATGAAGCCCGAGCCCCACTGAATACAAATGAACAGCTTCATCTGGAGAAGAACAGAGGCTCCACTGGCCACTCAGGTCTCCACAAGGCCCCTATTGTGAGTCTCCTGGAGAAAGCCGGGGCGCGATGGGAGGTGCGTGTGCAAGCGAGGGATGAAATCTGGCACATATACTTGTAAAGTGGAGCTGCCATTTGAAAACAAACATACAGCACTGCAACTGAGACAGCGCTTAATTTGGTGGATTACAGTGACTGTTTTATGAGAGTTGTCTGGTCTCTTTTGTTGCACATACTACTTCACCAGACGGAGGACTATAAATAGCTTTGGGCTATGATGGTTCATTTGAGCAGTTCAGCTTCTTCTTGTGGTTTGGTTTTAAATTAGTAGCAGTGAATACGGCAGAACTTTTCAAACAACAGTCAGTAATATTTAGAGTCTTAAAGTAGACTAGCATCCATTAGCTTTTAACTTTTTGTGTCCAACACATTTAGTACTTTATCATTTGAATTTTGCCATTTGAAGACATTAAGTTTGGGTTAAGCTTGCTTTGCTAAAATGTTGAGCAGTTTTCCCAGCAGAATATTCAGCACTAGTCAATGGGCACTGGATGCAAAACTGTGCCCAGAACGCTCCAAAAGTATCCATGGGAACTCTAGTTAAGTACTGGGGGGAAAACATGTCTTATTTGCAGTGTTGTGTGTGCCTTGAATAGGTTTCAGGCCTTCTTTGGACTTGTAAACCTGAATCAGGACATTTTGTTCATTCTGATCCGTATATCAGATACAATTAAGTTGAACCTTTCTGACATTTTATTTTTCTTCATTGTTGTTTGGCATCTCTTCTGCATTTCTCAATTCCATAAGGTCTAATGAGGATTTTTTATTTCTGCAGGTCCAGGATAACTTTGACCGAATAGATTTTAACAGGATGTGCTGGACTCTGTGTGCCAGAAAAAATCTCAACAGAAATCACCTGCTTATCTCAGATGATGATGCATTTAAGATTTGGTGCAATTTCAACTTCCTCTCAGAGGATAGATATCCACTAGTCATGGTCTCAGAGGAGGTGAGGATAACCATATTATTGCAACAAAAAATTTTTTTTGTCCCTTTTCCAGTAGTGTGTGATTACTAGATTATTTTGGAAGAAATAGCAGTTTTGTGCTGACTAAATAATTTGGAGCATAACAGGTATTGAAGAAAATGTTTTATTCTTTACTCAATCAAAATTCCTCTATATTTCCATATATTTTTGGAAGACCTGTAAAAAAGAGAGCATTCTTTTTCAGACCTGCTTTCATATTGTAGTTTAGTGTAGTTCCCATTTCTAATCTCCCATGATATTTTTATTTAAATTTTTTTTTAATCTTTGGTACTTCTGTTTTAAAAACTTCTGTTTAGTTCTTCCATTCTGGTTATGATTGTGAACAGTCTTTTAAAAAGGAAGTTGTCAGCTTGCTGTTTTATGTGACTGTGATATATTTTTGCTTAATAAAGAGGGAACTATGTCAGCATTATTAGATTTACTCTTAGTGAAATCAAAGCAGTCCTTCAGTCGTTATGTGTTTTTTTGAATATACTGTCTATATTGTTGCACAAGAACAACTAAAAACAAACATGCATTTGTTTTTCTTTTGTTTCAAAATATATCATATGATTGAAATAATTATATGTGCATGCTCTGACCCTCAGATAGAGTACTTCCTTCGTAAGCTAACAGAAGCCATGGGCGGCAGTTGGATTGAGGAAAAATTTGAAGAATACAAGCTTCAGCTGAGCAGCAAGCACCAGTGTCTGAATGTGTGGGAGCTGATTGAGCTGGTGGGCATGGGTCACTTCAGTAAGGGCATGGACCGCCAGACTCTCTCCATGGCCATTAATGAAGTGTTCCAGGAACTTATTCTGGATGTGCTCAAACAGGTAAGATGAGTATGGCTTCCAGTATAATAGAAACTGTACACAGTACACACATACGGGTCCAAAATGTACTTATTTGTCATAAATGCTTCTGAATGGAAGAACTAGGCTGTTATGTATACACATGATACATATACACAGTACACAAACATATATTACATAAACAAAAACTTTTATTATGGTTGCGATTAATCGTTTGGCAGCACTAATTTTTATTTATTTATTTATTCTAAAGTAAATATGTTCAACAATGAGTATGTGGATATATAAGCAGAATAGTATATTGTTTTAAGCACATTCTTTTTTTTTGAGGCAGATCTGGGTTGAAATAATCACTGTGTTGTGCTGGTTGTGGTCAAACCTGTTACAGTGCCTTTTCCTCATGTTTAAGAAAGTATGTCATACCTGAAATGTTAATGTCTTAACCAGCATGTAGCCTATGTGTCGGCAAATAATGACCTTTAGTAGTCTGGCTTCAGCCTTGATATGAGCTGTCTGTTTTGATGCCTGTATGTTTTGGAGATCTGAGAGCACTGTGAACAAAGCACACTGGCATCAGTGTTGTTTTCTGCTTTGACTATGAATGAGAGAGAGCGATTGGTGCCAAGGCCAGCTGTGCCGCCACAGTTAGGATCAGATACAAATTAACTAAGTCATAGGAAACTGGTGCTTAAACAGGATGCAATACTTACATGGCGTGAAATGCACACTTAGCCTAAACGAGGCCTTAGGAAAAAAGAATATGTGAGTCAGCATGCAGGATCCAGACTCTTGTAGCAGTGATAAAGAGTGACTCATAGAGATAATTTGAGAATCAGGTCTCACCGTTGTTTCCAGTTGATGGCTCTACCGGCAGGAAACTGTCAACTAAACTGCAATGTGACTTGTTTCTTTGACTTGTTACAGGGATACATGATGAAAAAAGGCCACAGAAGGAAGAACTGGACTGAACGGTGGTTCCTGTTGAAGCCCAACTTAATATCATACTATGTCAGTGAAGACCTTACAGAGAAGAAAGGAGACATACTACTAGATGGAAACTGTTGTGTTGAGGTAGAAGGGCTCATCAAAGAATGCTTTTCCGTAATCATTTATTCTGAATGTTGTTTCAGCTTGGCTTTTATTGTAACACTGTCATTTTTATGGTGACATCATTCTCATGAACACATTTCCTTTTCCCCTTATTGTGGTGACCTCATGCATTCCTGTGCAGTCCTTACCTGATAAGGAGGGGAAGAAGTGCCTTTTCTACGTCAAGTGTTCAGACAAAAGCTTTGAAATCAGTGCCTCTGATAAAAAGAAAAAACAAGAGTGGATTCAAGGTGAAATCATCCTGATGTGTCTTTTCTCAGAAGAAAATAGAGACTGCCAGTCAGTTTGGTCACACTAAAATTACATGTATTCAACTGATATTTTATTAGATTCTTTTATTTCAATCTTAAAATTATTCCAGTTCATGAATGTCTTTATAAAATAAAATATGATTTAAAATTTCAATTAATGGATTGGGCTGGATAATAAAGGAAAAAACACACACAATCAGTGTTTTAGCAGGGCCACTTTAAGAAAACTCAAATATAACCCCTTTTTAAATAATTAGCAAATTTTCATTTGTCATTCTATAATTTTGATGACATCAGTTATTCTAATGTCAATCGAGATCAATATAATAATACAATAGATCAATTTAAACAAATAAAAAATTAAATAGTTTTGCAAAAGTTGTAAATAAACGTGTGCCATAGGAAAACAATTAAAATGCACAATCAGTATAATACAATAGAATTTAACTGGACAACAAATGCTAGAACTGCTAGTCTGACAATGAAACTTGTTCCCCCACATTTTATTTAAAAGGGCCTTAAGCTTGCTTAAACAGGTTAGATGAGCCTCTTATAGAATGTTTGAATTTTGCAATGTTTGAGTGATGACATCAATTCTATATTTATTTTGACTGTAAGGAATATTTGTCAAAATATATGACTGGCGAGATGCATTTTAAGCCACCTATTCATAATATAATTACTTGAATGATTGAATTTGAATTTCAGGAGTTTAGTGCTGTATGCATATATATATATATATATATATATATATATATATATATATATATACTGCACATATTGCATTGTGTTCATATTAAAGTATATAACTTCTGTCCTTTATGCCCACTCAGCTATACAGACTTGTATCACACTCCTGAAGGTGGGACGTCCAGCTCCACACCATGAGGCACGCCAGAAGCGGCGAGAGTTACGACAGAAACAACAGGCTGAGCAGGAAGAACTGGAGCTGAGGATGAGAGAGCTGCAGACGGCCAATGAGAACAAACAAAGAGAGCTGGAAGCCATGAGGAAGGTCTGTAATGTTCTATAACAACAGCTGCTGAGCTTCCAATCTCCCCGTTTTTTATCAACTCACACAAACATGTCTCTCCCAGCGCTTTTACTGGAAACTGAATGGTTTATCACATTGTTCCTTCTACATTTTAATATACAGAATATGTCTGTTATTAGGTGATAAAAAAAATATTTATTTGAGATGTCACTAAGTCGTGAAATACTGATTGCTGGACTTGTGGAAAGACTAGCATTTAATCATGCACATGGAAATGACTACACAGTAGGGCTGCTCAATTAATCGAATTTTCTTCACGATTTCGATTTTTGTGTCAAACGATCTCAAAATTCATATAATC
>JAUCNO010000318.1:7130197-7148515 GCA_032353835.1 Enteromius viviparus | reverse complement strand
CAGAGTGATTTTCTTAGCCCTTTTGCTCACTCTGGATAAGTACAGTTCTTGGAGAGTGGGGAGGGATGTACAGGTGACATGTAAAAGCCAGGGAACATGGCTTTTAGCATGGACTCTTCTATTCCCATTGATATCATGTGCCTAGAGAGGTTATTCTGACCAATGAGCTGCTGCATTACTTCACCTTCACAGGTCCATATTTGGAATATTACAGGAAGTACGCTACAGCATAAGTTCTGCTTTCTACAAATATAACTGGAAACGTTAAAGCAAAAAAATTGAACAGGGTCACATAAAACAAAGCAGTCTGCACTAATATTTGGATAGTTACTTAAAAATGAGTTTAGTCATAATCATTGTAATCACAAAGATATTTTAGTTGTTTTTTTGTTGTCCAATGAATGTCAGTGGAATCCAATGTTCTTTTGACAGCTGAAACAGTCTTTCACTTACCATCTTTTGTTTTCTGCAGAATAAAGAAGGTCCAAAAATATTGTATATTTGTGTGTTTTTATGTTTTAGGTGCGGTTGCAAATGGAGGAACAGGTGGCTCAAAAGTCCAGCGAATTAGAGCAGTACCTTCAGCGTGTACGAGAGCTGGAGAAAATGTACCACAGTTTAGAAGAAGCACTGGAGGAAGAAAGACAGGCCAGACAAGATGAGGAAACTGTCAGAAGACTACAGGCCAGGTAAATATCTTTCAATCATGACAACTCTCAGAATGGTTTTAGCATGTTAATGGATATGACGATGTTATTTGGTGTCGGCTAACTAGATCTTCTATGTATGCTGCTGCTGCTGCCAGTAGATACACGGCTGTAAGCACGAAAGATGAGCAGTTGCTGCTTCATGAGTACATATATTTCTGTAGCGGATCTGGACAGGTGGAGCTGGGGGAGGTGGAGGGTTTCCGAGAACTCTGCAGGACTGCTAATAGCAAACATATTGAATATATTAGCATTAGAAAGATGGATTTTGAAAAAAAAAAGTTATCAAAAAGGCATTTATCAGAAAAACAATTATTTATTGTGGGGGTGTGTGTGTGTGTATAGCAGCAGTAACAACAGTTCTTTTGGGTCTCAAATCTGCTAAGATCAAATCTAAGAGTTTTATAGGAGTGTGATTTTCTAGTGGTAACAGATCTCCAACCATACCTGTTTGTATCACTGCACTTGTATTATGTATGTTTCACGTTGTCATAACTGCTTTCGTACTTCTTATTGAATTGCCTTGAAACTTTTTTGATGGCTGTTGTTGTTATTTGTAGAGGAATCTTCAATCCTTAGCTTATCCATAATATTTTGAATGTAAGAAAAACAGGGGGTGTGGAAATAGAGCAATCCCCTTGTCTATATATGTTTCTGCATCGAATTAATGTTTTTTTTTAATTTTTGTTTTTAGTTTTTTTGATTTTATAAATTTTATTCCCGCTGACTATGAGTGAAAACTCCCACCTGGGTGACAATACTTAACAGACCATGCAAAATGGCAAAGATAATAATAAAAAAAAAGTAAAATATTGACTTTAACTCTAAGTGACAAGCATATAGAAAATAAAGACAGCTTAAGAATAAAATCTTCCGAAGGTTTTTTGTTTGTTTCCAAAAATGTAAGAGATGTTTGATGTTGATTTAAAAAAAAAATTTAATTTGCATTTCTTGAGCAAGCATGAAAATATACAGTTACAATGTTTTTTTTGTTGTTTTTTTAAGCATTTTGTTTAGTAAAATTATTTAGTATCAAACACAATGTCACTTTCGGCAATTGAGATCTTACATCAACATGTATTTTTCTGCTTGGACAAGTCCTTCACTCTCAGAAATAGAGGTACAAAAACTGGGGCGGTATCTTTTAAAAAGGTACACTTTTGTACCTATTACGTATGTACACTTTAGCTACTAAGGTAACAAAATGGACCCTCCAGGTACTTGTACCTTTTGGAAAGGTGTTATGGACAGCTTACCTTGCGCATGAAATCATTCACATGCCAGCAAACCACTGATAATGTGCAACAATCCTGATGAGTAATAGTAATAGAGCAGAGAGGCCAAAGCTGCTAAGAATCCACTATATATATATTAGTGGTGGGCCATTATCGGCGTTAACGTGCTGCGTTAAAGTGAGACTCTTATTGCGCGATAAAATAAAATATCGCCGTTAATCTATTCACAAAGTTGTGTTTGTGCTGGGTCTATACTACGCAAGCTATGATGACTTTCACCTTGATATTTCAGCGTAGATTTATACCTAGCTGAATGCACTGTATCTCTATTCGGATGGGACTAGTTTTCTAAACTACTGTACGTGTCAGCTTCGATTCTTATCACCTGTCATCCGTGATTTTCATGTACCTTTTCAGACGGGACTAACACCTCTGTGTTACAGAGGTGAGAGGGTCTGTTTTGTACATCTGGGCGTCACAGAGATCACAAGCTCTGTATTGCATTGCTATCATTCAGATTGATTACAATTAGTATAATCACAAATACCATGGTGAAGCTAAATGGCTAGTACAGAAAAACCATGTTACTGTGTGATTACTTTAGTTCAACTATTATGATTTTTGGTTGTAGTAAACACAAGTTTAATTTTGATAATTAAAACATATATAACCGAGTGCAGAAATGAACGTGAGTAATCTTACCTGATGATACTGATATTGATATCTGTTTTAATCTAGATTAAAAAACTTAATCTATGCCCACCCCTAAAATATATATACATATAAACATAGGTATAGATATAACTGATCACTGCCTTTTTGGTAACTTTTGAAAAATAATTTTTTGGGTTTATTTTCAGCCATTAAAAAGGGTCATAAACACATAAATTATTAAACTGGATTAACAAGGTTGTGCTGTCTGTAAAACAATGTTTATGACCTAGTCTCTTGCAGGCCTGTTTGTTCAGTTTATCACCATAATGTATGTGAGAATAAGGTTTAAGCTGTAGTCTGATCTGCCCAGCAGTGGCAAAGCAACATATTATTACACCATAGACACTGTTACGGCACAACAAATCTGTCAGAGTATGGTCATGTGACACCTGGAACAGGGCAACTGTCAAAAGGCTGTCCATTTCCTTGTAAGGTGGGAAGTTTGAGTAGCGTCAGAAACACGAGGATGTCTGAGCCGTCTGTTCTAGTCTGCAGTTCCTGTTCCCTGTCTCACTCCACAAAACCCAACTCTCTTCCTGTACTTTTGCTGACCCAACACCAGCTCATCATTTCATGCAAACTCAGCTCAGTCAACTCTAGTACCAGCATGTGAATTCCCCTCATTTATATGGCTTCTGTTGACTCGCAAATGACATTCCAAAAAAATAAATAAATAAATTGCATTATTAATCCTTTTGACCATTTGTTCAAAAATTTAACAAAATTCTAACCTATCATTGAATTAAAACAATTGAAATGGGGAGAAAATCTCATTGTGAAACAAATGTTTTTTTTTCCCAATACTTGTTGGCCACAATTACTGTCACTCTTTTTAAGTGTAAAATATCTCTGAAGTACAGTACCGTTCAAAAGTTTTAGAACAGTATGATATTTAATGGTAGCCGAGATGTTTTGGAGAAAAACATTTATTTCAGTTTTTCACCACGTTTTCAATTGTTTTACTTCAATGATTGGTTACAATTTTGTGAATTTTTAATGAAAGATCAAAATGATAAACAATGAAGATTTATTTTCACAGCCACCTTTTGCCCCATTTTATACAAGGTTAAAAGTACCTTAAATCTAAGGCATAATCCTGGTACTTGCGTTATCTGCTCATCCACAGTTTATGCTGCTGCTTTTTTTTTTTTTTTTTTTTTTTGAGCTTGTGTAATAAAACATTTCCCATTTCCTCCTGCTACTTTTCTGTTCTACTTATCTCTCTACTGCTTGTCCAATAAAGAATTAAAAAGCTCATAAAAAAGTACATGTAATATTATTATTTGACAGTGTTTTTTCTTTTAAATGTGAGCATGTGCATCTGCTGCAGGCTGCTGGAGGAGGAGGTATCCAAGCGTGCAGAGCTGGAGCAGATACACCTGTGTCAACAGCAGACCATTTCCCAGACACAGGCAGAGAAACAGGAGCTGGAACGAGAGCGGCTGGCGAAGGAGAATGCTTTACAGTCTGCCATGCAGCAGCTGCAGCAGCTGGAATCTGACAGACGGGGTGCACTGGAGCAATATGAGGTAAGACGCTAGAATAACATAGCTGAAGGCTAGTTGTGCTGAAGTTGAGATCTTTGTTGCTCTGTGGAGATCGCCATCTAGTGGCTAAATAGAGCAATGAACGCAGTCTTATTTATCGCTACCTCTGATGGTGAGATTGGATGTTTTATGTGAACAGGAGGTGATGAAGAAACTAGCAGATGCTGCTAACAACACAAAGAGCTGGAAGGACAAGGTGGCTCATCATGAAGGACTCATACGGCTCATTCAGCCAGGTGACCTACTCTTCTCTACTCTTTAATCTTTAATTTAATGTGTTTTATTTGAGCATTTTATTGTCATATTTATTTACCAGCATCTAATCTTTTTACAAATGACTGCCATTTTATAGGTTAAGCTTTATTTACATCATTCATAATAAAATATAACAAAAACGATGGATCTCTAAGAACCCATGTACACCAAATCTGATTTATTTATTTTTTTGCAATGGTTAATTTTTTAATACAACAAAATAACAAAAACATTATTATCATTTTTTTACCGAACATGCAGCAGCATTAATATTATTAATCATTAATTGAATAAATGAATAATTATTACACTGTTTGGATAACAGTGTCTATTAAATGAATTAATATCCATACCTTATTCAACTTGTATGTTTTGTCTTTTCAGGTCCCAAGTACCCTCAGAAAATCACCAACTGGGGACCTGCAGCTTTCACAGAGGCAGAGTTAAATCTGAGAGAGAAAGACTGGCAGGAAAAGAAAAACAGGCCTCCTACACCCGAGTAGTAAGTCCAGTCTGTAGATCTGCTGTTCTGTTGATGCACGTTACTGTAGATAGAATCACTAGTCAAGTATATATAAATACTGCCTCTGTGGGGTTAGCCTCGGACCACACTAAAACTGTAAGCCACTTGACTTTGTAAAGCTGAGCCTTGCTTCGTCTGAAGAATTGTCTCACCATTCCAATCTCTACTGTAACATTCCAGTGTCATTTTGTCCTTTGCTTTGAAGTGATTTTATACATTTTTTTGTATGATGTTCTACATCTTGTAAATGTGTTCATTTTGGTGCATTTCCACCAAAGTAATGGTGGATTTTCCTTCCCCATAGTTCATGAGTTTTACAGAAGTTAGACTTTTTTAATAAAAAAAATTATGAATAACCTAACTGACCAAGTAAATATTGTTTAAAAAAGTGTAATTGTGCCTGCACTGCATTGTTATCTCTAATTTAGTTTTCAAAAAATTATCAAAAGTGTCCAATTTAAATAATTATAAAGCATGCAAAATGGACTAATAACACATTTTGTTATTAATACTTGTGCTAGAACAATTGACATAGCTGGAATGAATATAGAAGTTGTTAACATACTGTAAAGGCAATCTCATTCAAGGAGATGTGACTGCAGTATTAACCATTTTATATACTCAAGTTATTAACACAATTGTGTTTTTACTGCAATTTATGTCTGTTTTGGGATTATTCAGTTTAGTACAAAACCGTACAAAACTGTTGTTTGCCTTAAACTAATGTCCAGATTTAAGCCTGAGACCTGAGACTGTATTGTTTGTCATTCAATAAAGGCATTATTTAATAGTTGTAAATGATTGGTTGTCAGAGTATTAGTGCTTAGAAAGTGATGGTGGTTTTTAAGGCCACTAGGGGGCGATAGATCACTGTCTTTTTACTGCTGCTTGTAAAAATAGTTGGAATATTAGGTGTAAAAAAAACCTATCATGTGTTTAAATGGGACATGGCTATTATTTGAAATGTTTAGATGTATCTGTAAGTGTTATGAATTGAGAATTTATCATTAAATTTAAATTTTAAATTAACAACGAAATAGTCTAAGCTTTTATAGTGGACTTTCACGATATTGAAATGTACTCAAAATTCTGTTATTGAGATGTATTACATGGGACAAATAATGAAAGATGATGTGTCTTAGGCAATGAATGAGAGTGGCAGAAGACTGCTTTAACTGGCGTGTGCATAAATGTGTTCCTGATCAAGCGTGACGCAAGGCTATTAAAAAGTTTGGCCACCTTTCAGGCCACCATCATTCTCCAAGGATATGATAATTGGATTCCTGATACACTCACAGTTTCCATAAACTATTTCTGTATAAGTAATTGATAATCGCTCGTAGTCTAAACAATCAAAGCACAAACTTAACTTTGACTTGGTGAAATGAAGATGTATTGTCAGCTTAATTTCTCAATGGGGAGCCATGTATTCTGATAACAGGGAGGAAATTGAATTTCTTATTTAGCATGCGCGTGAACAGGATGGAATGATTAAAATGAGATTGGAATTGTGATTATTTTAAGCTGTAAAATTGAGTTGGACTAGAGGTTAATGCTGCTCTTACCTAAGAGGACGACATATCAACACTTGTACACACTAAATTTGTATTGCTGCCATTCTTGTTCGGAAGTGTCAGATTTGTGTTATTAGACACAAGGGTCCATTTGTTTTCCATGAACTCATCTTGTTAAATTTTAACAAAACGTCTTGCCAGATATTAATTTCTGGTTTGTTTTCACGATTGCTAAGTGTCATATATACGTAATAGTTTAACTTAAATAAGTCAAATTTTGAATAGTAAAACTTCTAAAATAAATAATAAATAAAATAAACACACATATGTGTGTGAGTGTGTTTATTATTAATAAAGTTTTACCCCTATTTAATAAATAAATATTAAATACTCTAAAATATGTTATTTAATATTTAATAAAACTAGACTATAGACTAGACTACTTTATATTTAAAATGATTTATTTACATGTGCTTGTATTGAGTGTTGTGTGTCATAAATGGGTAATAATAAAAACCATGCTTGCATTAATAAAAAAAAAAAGATCAACCGGTGCTTTAATTATATGCAAACAAACAAACAAACAAACAAACAAACAAACACGTATTTAAAAATAATATATAATAATTATAATATCATAAGACAGTTTTAAAATATATAAAAAATTTTTTTTACAGCACTGCATGTCATATATCGATAACAGTAAAGCAAAAATACTTATTAAACTTTTATCAAATTTACCTTATTTCAAAACTGTATTAGTAAATGCTGTATATTATATATATTTTATGTTAATGTAATTATATATTTATATGTATACACACACATTTTTATTTATTAACTATTTTTTTTATTTATAAACTAAAACGCACACGTCTGCCCAATTTGCATGGTGGTTGTTTGTGTCTAGATGTTTTATAGTAGGAAACTGTGTTGGAGAGGAATGCTTTTTTCCTGCTCTGGTTTAGTCAGATTAATTATTGCGTCCGTGAAGTTTATGTACAGCAATAGCTATACCACGCAAACACTGAGGGCAAAAGGTGCACCGCATTAATATCTTATGTAACCTGTCCAGCTGTGCTTGTCATTACCGGTCTAACTGACAATACCACTTAAAGCTGTATTTACAGCTGAGAGCGACCTACTGACCCCCAGGCCCTTCCAACAACCTCCAAATTTTGCAGTCAATTTCGGCTGAAATATTTTGGCTCATTAACGTAACTCCGGTCCTCGCGTGCGTTCTCACATGCGATCAGATATTTGATGATAAAAGCAATATTTACTTCAACTGCGTCCCCCCCCGGCTGATCGATTGGCTCTGGCGAAAGACGTCATTAATGATGTAAATGGCCGATTCTCTGCATTCCTCCAAATCTATCTGATGTACATCCAGAAAAAAAGCGCTGCGTTTATTAAAAAACAGCACAACAACAGAATCATTTGCAATATCGTGGCCCACACTTATGCATCCATCATCATTTGCAGTTCCGTCACGGACTTCACGTCTCACCCCTCGACACTTGGAAAAGCCTGAGTTGATGAAATATCTTTTCAGTGACCTTCAAAGTTATTTATGTATTAAAAGAAAAATCTAATGATTGTGCAAATATCTGCATACTACGTGAGTGATGGAGAGCAAGAAGCGAGCTTGGGGTAAAATGTGCAGTCCAGATGCACAGCGTTCTGGCCGAGCGAAGGCTTTACGCAACGAGACGGAGGCTCATTAACGGTGGTGCTCACGAGGCGGTGCTCCGGATGCGCCCCGCTCCCCAGCAGCGCCTGTATCCCATCATTCCTCTTTTCAAACTTCCTTGAATCCATCAGCTCCGGTTTGGGGCCTTCTGCGCTAGCGCAACATTCCAGAGAAATGATGTGAAACAGAAATGCATCAAATTCCTGATCTGGAATACATCGCTGGGTTATGCCTGTCCGTGGCCCCTCAGTAGATACTGTAAAAAGGGGCTCTGGGCTGTCCGCGGAAAGGCATTTTTACATCTGTGCTGCGCGAAGCTGCTAGCACCTCTGGGGAGCCATGTGTTCAGTTTAATTCTTTGAGTCTCTGGAATGTGTGAGTGCTGTAAAAGTCGCAGCTATCTATGGAACTGATTAGTGGCTTGTTCTGCATTGATGGCCTGCAGGCATTTGTTTAATCTATTAAAAAAAAAAAGGATGATCCAAAAAGATTTGATTGAAATCAGGTTTGTAAGATGATATGACAAAAGGATTTTTTTGTATAATCAAAGCTTTACAGGGCATGAGTGAATGACCCCCAGCACTGCGCACATACTGTACATGCACTGCAGTGGAGAAACTGTCTGATATGACTTGTTGAGCTGATGACATTTCCAGTGTAGGTCCGTTCTAAACAAGCTCTGATCGCCCCAATCCCCCTCTGCCAGCTCTGGTTCTTGCTCTGGTCTATAATGTTTAAAAATGCTGTCATAACGATGGGTCAAGATTATTTATCTCACATTACAACTATAAATCAGACTACTATACTATCAGATGAAATGTTAAGGTCAAAGATATTTCAGAAAATAATGATATAAAACTGTATAAAAATATGTATATAATGAATACACACACACACGCATATATATATACTGTATAAACACATAATTAATATAGATTATTTGTAAATATTTTATATATAATTACATTAATTACATAGTAATATAATTAAATTTTTATTATTTTTACATTATACAAACAATAAATAATATAAGTCACATGATTTCTTATTACTGTAATGTATACAAATTTGATGTATTTTAACTTTTTTTTCATTCAAATGACAATTTTTTCTAATATGTATTTCTATTATTTATTATATTCATAGTGGATACATTAATAATGTTACAAAAGATTTCAAATAGATTTTGTTCTTTTAAACTTAAAAAATACTTAAGATACTTTAAAAAAGATTAATGAATTTCCCCCCAAATGTACTGCAGCACAACTGTAATAATGTATAATAAAAAATGTAAAATAGGCTATTAGAATTATTTCTGCAGGATCATGTTACACTGAAGAGTTATGACTGCTTTTAAATAAATAAATTATATTTTGTTATAATTATATATGTTACAATTATTTGTCTGTATTGCAAATAAATGCAGTCTAGGTAAACAAGAGGATTTAAAAAAAAACAAAAAAAAAAAACATTTCCAAACCTCACAGACTCCAAACGTTTGTATGGTGTATAGTGTAATTTTGGAAATGATAATCTATCACACAAATAATAATTTATATTAAGACAATATTACATATACTAAGACTTGTATTTTGTTTATTTTTTGCACTTTGCAAAATATGTGCTGAGCAATGATTAGATCCTGTAATAAAAATCATTCAGTCATATCCTTTGCTCATTTTCTCCAGTTTCTTGACCTCTTCCTGAGGCAGTGGGCTAAGGTAAAGAACGAGCCTCAAATAATTTTAATACAAACCTGGATCATTTTTACAGGAAACTGGGGATATTGAACCTCTCCCTTTCAATTGTTCTCTCAGGTTATAAATACACTCACTGACCACCTCGACCTTTGTGAAGCCGTTTATATAGAATGGAGACTCAAACCACCCAGAACAAGTTTCCTAATGACAGACAAAAAGTCTGCACCGCAACTCTGATTGATTTTTCTCTCTCTCTCTCCCTCTTGGGGTCCTCTGGGAGCATGGCGTGAGTAGGGCAGAGTGGACTTGTGCATCTGTTTGAAATGCTGGATGTGCCAATATGTTGGGGGGGATTCTTTTTTTTTTTTTAGACACAGTCCTTCCTCATCCCAATTCCTCTTCTTCTTCTTCCAACATGGAGGAATGTAAGGAAATGAGCAAATATAAAACATCAGTGCCTCCGCAAAAAATGCGAACCACCCCCCATGGATCTAACCCCTTTCCCGCCAACTCCTCACAATCTGTGTCTCCTTATAATTCCTCTGGCTTTGAGATGTCTGGCCTGGTTCAGGAAACTGGAGTTTAACCAACTTATTGTTTACCAGCATCCTTCTGCCAAAATTTACCTTGAAGATACTATAAACGAAGACAGACAGAGGCACATAAGGACTATAAATTTGTCAGGGTTATATTAATAGCAGTGGAGTAAAGCATTATTAGACAATTATGAGTGAGTCAGTGTTTTCTGATTGCCATGAATATTTGTTTTATGGATAAGGAAAGACTTTACGGAGAGTAACAGTTTTTTTTACCTATGTGAAAAATGTATATATTTCTATATTTTTATTTAAAATGATTTTTTTTGCACCATTATGTGCCACAAATATTACATAAGCTGGTAAATAAAAAAATACATATGCATAAACGTATAGGATTGTTGCAGCTGAGAAAAAGCATATTCTCTATAATTTTTTTTACATATTGTAAAATATGTTACAGTATCTAATAATTGGTCAGAAAAGGTGGTTAAACAGGTTTACTATGGGTTACACAAATGGCTTTTGGCACACAAAAAAATAGACCAGCCAGATTTTGATCAGTATAGAAGTACTATGCACACAGCTTGTTATTTTTGGATCAGTCTTAATGACCGGTAGCAGACAGATCCATCCTTCTTGGCTGGAGCTGAGCATCATCACCCAATATCTGGAAAATGTCCGACAGGACACGTTTGTACAGCCTGTCGCCCTTGTAGAGGGACACAGCAAAGGGAGAAAAACAAACAAACCCCAAACAAATAAGGATTCACTCACTGGCTCATTCATTTAATAAGTGACAGGAGCCTAAACAATGAAATGAGGACGTAGGTGGTGACTGGAATATGGTAATACTTCAGAACGCTTTGCTTGTGATTGTTTAGCTAATTCCAGATTGTGCATAACATATACAACTGATTACAGAGAGTTAATATATTCTATTCTCAACTGTCCACAACAATATTCAAAGACCCCATAACTTTTTAGTCATTTGCCAGATAAGGATTGCATATTTATTATTTTGTATTTTCAAAGTCTAGAAATACCTTTTTTTTTTTAAATTACACTGCCGTACAATGACTATGTTTTGTTTATCAAGGCTGCATTTAATTGATCCAAAAGAGAAAAACAGTAATATTGTGAAATATTATTAAAAAATCTAATTTACTTTAAACTATAATTTACTCCTGTGATGCAAAGCTGAATTTTCATCAACCATCACTCCGGTCTTCAAAGCATTCAAGTTTTCAAAATTCTTTTCTATTTAACAGTTCATTGTTATTTTTCTGGCACGTTCCAAAAATAGCCAAAATACACCATAAAACAATATTAGCCCATATGATGTTTTGTAGCTACGGTCAATATGAACAATATGAATTTCATTGTTTATCAGAATCTTTGTATTCTAAAGCCAAAACAAATAATTTCATTTTTGGCTGAACTATTTCTTTTACTTTCTGTAACTATTTTACTTTTATCTCAATATAAACAATTACATCTGTATCACAATGATTCTATTAATAGTAGCATAAACCAAATCTTCCACTCCGAACCCACAAAATACTACAGTTATAGCATATAGTGTCTGATGTCATGGTCTCTAGTTGCCTGCGGTTATTGGATGAAGGAAGAGAGACTAATAGAGAAACTCAATACAGGAACCTCTGACCTGTCTCTGTGTCTGCTGCCAGCTGGCCCAGACAGTCTGCTGCATTTAAGAACTGGATGTGTTTAAAATACTACAGGATAGACAGTTCTGAGAGAAAAAACAGAGGACCAGTGCAAAAAAGGTCCAAAAAATAAATAAATGCAAGTATTTACTCTGGAATAAATCTGTAAACAACCCCAACAGGAAGTGCTAGAAACACTTTTGTCAAAGTTGAAGTAGGATGTTTGTTTGTAGAGAGAAACTGCATTTATTTAAACCAGTGTTGCACAACAAGAGATTTCTTCGCCGTTGTTTGCTGTAGGCAGAATCTGACAGTTTTGGTTATCGATAAAGCAATCACCAGTAAACAGGAACTTGCGTGCAGTTATACTACCAATTACCAAAACATGAGCAGATCAAAAGCTGTGAACCAAAAGTGATGCCTAGACTGACTTGGGGAGTTTTCATGCTTGAATGGCTGCACTGGCTTTAAACAATAGTTCAAGCCAATATGTCTTGGAGTCCGGTTCATATGCAAGCTATGATAATTTCATGATGGATATCAACAATAAAGGAAGGTTTGCGAGGTCCTTTCCAAGCACGTCATCATCCAATGAGTTAAACAGAGCAAATGCTGCCAACAAACTGAGCAGTGAGGTCTCAATCATAAGGCTTATTAAAGAAATTAAAATGCCATAAACTGTTTTAGATGAGATGAGAACGGGAAATACCAACAGAACAGCCTGTGATCGTGTGGTCATGTGATCTTTTGTGTTAGAGCTGCACTTTCACCCCCAGCATCGTTCATCTTCTGCATCCTGATCCCTATGGACCACCACTGAAAGACCATGTCGTGGCTTGTGTAACTGTGATGACTGTATAACTCGGAATCAAACGCTCTCAGCGCAGGTTGTTACACGTGATTGTGAGAGGTCAAGTTAGGTTGAAAGGAGTAAGTTACAAACAAGTACTAGAATTGACATTAAACAGACTAGGTAAAATATAACATGCAATTATTACAAAAATAAAATAAAACTATTGAAGTATTTAAAGAAATAGTTCACCCAAAAATTAAAATAGGTACATAGTGTTTTCTTGATACTATAGGGGTCAATGGTGACTCAAAACAGCCTGGTTACAAACTTTTTACAAAATATCTTTGTGTTCAGCAGAACAAAGAAATTCATACAGATCTGGCACTATGTGAGAGTGAGCAAATGATAACAGAATTTTCAGTTGGGCTGAACTAATCCCTTAATATAGCAATAGTAATATTTTAGTTTTAGTAGTTTAATTATATGCTTCTGTTATTTTTATTACTATTTAGTTTAAATAAAGATTTTTCAGATTATAAAATTTGACGTTTAATTAATTTCAGTACATTAGACTTATTTAATTTAATTATTAAGGGGACATTTCTAATTTACATAAGAAAATAAAAATGTGTGTTTTTTATTATTTAATTTTAGATTTATTTCAATTAATGATTTAAAACCAAAAAACAAATTAGTGCTGTCAAATGATTAAAATCCCAAATAAAAGCTCTTGTTTATGGATGTGTACTGTGTTTATGTGTATATATACAAACACACATACAGTAATGAAAATATTTACATGCATACACATTTATATGTTTGTATTATTATATTTTATATAATAGTATAAGATATTTTTCTTAAATATATATATGCATGTGTTTGAATTTGGATATACATATTAAATATACCTAGAACAAATATATTTTGTAAAGAAACTTATTAGATTAATCCTAATTACAGCACTAGATAAAACACTAATTTAGAATTAGTTTTTAATTAGCAATAATGATCAGTACATTGTGAAGCTTTTTACACTGCGACCCACAATTTAATACATGGGCACGAAATATTGATTTTAATTTTAAGTTATTTAATAATATTAACTGTACTTTAGGTTATATTATCTTAAAGCAGCAGCTAAAATAGTCATTTACCTTTAGCCAAGCAACATCACAAAACCTGCAACAGTATTAGAGTAATATTAATAAATTCTCCTATCAGATCATTTTCACACCAATCGATAACTGAGATGCAAGATGACATAAGTTGCATTTATATGAATCAAAAGAAAATTGCATAATATCTGGCCACTGGATGGCGTGAAATTGAACATTGAGTGATCCAAAGAGCCCAGTAAATAAATTATAAATAGTTTTTTACGTATATATCAATGTGTTTTTATTGGTGTATGTCACTTGGGGTAAAGCTATTTTATAATATTTTGCTTTCGCATAACATTGGTTTAACAGCAGTTGAGTACTGCATATCAGATAACAGGTGATTCAGTCTCTTACCAAACATTTATGTTGCAGGTCTTGAACTGGTGCCTGTGTTATTCTCTGATGTCAATGAAAACATAATCAAAGAGGAATAGCCTTCAGCAAATGAGTCATGCAAAATCTTCCTAAATTACCACATAGAGAACATAAAAGGGTCACAAAGAGAACGTGTAAATATTGGAAGCTCAGCACAGTTTGAGCAGCACTGTACAAGGGCAACATTCAAGACTAAGAATAAGGTGGTTTTAGGGTGAAATATGACTGCAAGCTGTGTTTTTCTGTCTTTATATGCATATGCATTAAATTCCAGTTATTCCAGCACAATCTAAATGGCTATGCATGTTTGCCTAGGGATTTCCACATCATTCAAATGAGCACAACTGGGTCAAAAAACAGACTATGAATATATCGACTTTATTTATTGGCCTACAAAGCTATCAAGACATATGCACTAAATAGATTTTTTTTCATGTGCAATAATAGGCATAACAATTTTATAAAATGTAGATATTATTCATTACTTCACTTGTAAATGGGAGTCCCAAGAGCCAAATTAACCCCAGTTGAACTCTGGACTGAAACTCAATCTAAAGTGTTCATCGGGGACACAGTGGGTGTTGAAAAGCCAGTCTGCTGTATTTTTGGAAAGTCTGAAGTTAGAAATATATGGCCTACAACTAAAACCGACAGCTCTGAAACTCCTAATCCCAAACCGTTGGTTAAGATAACCTAAAGAATTTGAGGGAGCTGACTACTTTTAAATGGCTCAGGCAGTCGCTGTGGATTTAGCAGAAAGCAAACAGACAAAGACAGGAACAATTAATGGAAGACAATCCATTCAAGGCTTTCTCTGTGTATTATCACCTTTCAGTGTGTAGTGCTCTAGGGTCATCTGGGGTATGCCATAACAGCCATCTTTGTTTGGAAAGAAAGCATTATGATCCTTCCCATCGATCAGCACACTCCAAGCACCATATTTTATTTCAGATCAGTATAATCTTTCAAGAAAAACAAGTGTAACTCTAAACAGCATTAATGAACTGTGTCAGTATAGGAAGTCATGTGTAAAGCAGACAGTTTTTCTTTACAACTGCTTCCAGTGAGGATTTTTACTTAATTGCTTCTGAAAAGAGGTCAAACACATATCTAAGATCATTTTAACCTTTTTGGAAAACATGACAATGAAGAAACAAATAAACAAATAAATATCTAAGCTTTATGTCTCACTAAATCAGACTTTTAGCTGACCTTGTATATTCTGTAACAGTAATCTCAGAAAATGTGCTTTGTGGTCAAATCTAACAATTTTAATGAGACAAAAGAATTTCTATTGGTGTATCACACACAGACTCTAAATAATCCAATCACATATCATTTAGTCCACTTTATTTGGAGACCTCAAAATAATTTTTGGTCATTTTTCCCCATATATGGACATGTTTGTCAGTAATAGCTGTGATTCTATGGATATTTGTGCTGCAGAAATAGCTCAGAAGAAAAACAGCAATCCAGTAAAACTGTTATGGTATTACCATAATTTGTATGGTATTACAACTTTTTTTCTCGCGTAATTCTCGTGGTGAGACGGAGAGCCACGCTGGCTTTTCGGCGGCCGCGGGGGGGCACCTGGGGGATCGCAAGGTGACTTTGCAGATCGTTTTGAGGGACGAGAGTGCCTGTAGTTCTGTCACTCCTGAGTTCTCGGACCCTGGACCCTTCGCAGCCCTCCTCGGTTCCTTTCTTCCCAGAGGTGCATGAGGAGCTGACCAGGTCGTGGCAAGCCCCATACTCCTCTCGCCATGCCACCTGCTCCTCTCTACCCTCGACGGAGGTGCATCCAGGGGGTACGCGTAAGACCGCTCTTGCGGGCTGGGCTTAACACGCCGCCGTGCAGGCTGCTACCTCCCTGCACGCTTTGGCTACACTGTTCCATTAGCACTCGTAGCCCCAAGAAGCGCCCCTGACACGGCAGCCCGGAGGTGATTGTGATTGCTCCTCGGGGGACAGGAACACCTGTGCCCCCACACCCGGTGGAGGGCCGGGAGCGGTATCTTCTACGGAAGAGGGAGCAATCATCCACACCTCTGGGCCCAGTGCCCCGAGATCTTCATCTAACCCCTCTGTTTTCTCCTCAGATGCAGACCCAGAGCCCTGGATCGCCAGGGAGGGAACCAGCGGAGAAGGTAAGGCCTGTCTAGAGAGGCCTGGTTACAGCTCCACAACCCTTCACGGTGGTTGATACGGACGGTACGCCTCAGCTATGCGATTCAATTCACCAGGCGCCCACCCAGGTACAGAGGCATTCTCTATACCCGTGTTCACTCGGACTGGTCTGGGTTTTAAAGTCCCTACTTCATCGTGCCCAAAAAGAGCGGTTGGCTGAGGCCAATCCTGGACCTCAGAGCCCTAAATCGGTCCCTTCTCAGGCTGCCATTCAAGATTCTCACACCGAAACGCATACTAACATGCATCCAGCACCAGGATTGGTTCGAAGCCATCGACCTGAAGGACACATACTTTCATGTCTCGATCTTACCTTGCCACAGGCCACGGTTTTGCATTCGAGGGTCGAGCATATTAGTACAAGGTTCTCCCATTTGGCCTGTCCCTGTCTCCCTGAGTTTTCACCAAACTCGCAGAGGGGTCTTTGTCTGCCTTATGGCAGATGGGCATCCGCATCCTCAACTACCTCGACGACTGGCTGATAATAGCCCACTCGCGAGAGTTGCTGTGTCAGCACAGGCACCTCAGCCATTTGGGCCTTCAGGTCAACCGGGAGAAGAGCAAACTCTGTCCAGTGCAAAGGATCTCTTATTTCGGCATGGAGCTGGATTCGGTCGAAATGACTGCCCGCCTCACGGGGGAGCGCGCGCAGGCCATGCTGACATGTCTGCGGTCATTCAGGCACAAAACAGCGGTCCCTCTCAAATAATTTCAGAGTCTCCTGGGGCATATGGCAGCCGCAGTTACGCCGCTGGGGGTCCTACATATGAGACCGCTTCAGCGTTGGTTACACGACCAAGTCCCTAGATGGGCATGGCACAGCGGTACTCTCCAGATTGGCATTTCCCTTGAGTATCACCGCTTATTCAGCCCGTAGTCAGACCTTGTCTTCCTACGGGCTGGAGTACCGTTAGGACAAGTGCCCAGGCACATTGTGGTACACATGGATGCCTCCACCACGGGTTGGGGTGCTGTGTGCAACGGGCAGTCAGCCTCGGGCACCTGGACAGGGGATCGACTACTGTGGCATATCAATTGCCTCGAGTTGCTGGCCGTGCTTCTGGCCCTTCATCGCTTTCGACTGATGTTGCTCCACAAGCATGTGCTCGTCTGAACAGACAACACTGCAGCCGTTGCGTACATCAAACGTCAGGGTGTTCCCAACCTTCCCGCCATCTGCTCTTGTGGAGTCACACGCGGCTGAAATCGCTGTGCACTGTTCATATTCCGACCAGCCGACCAGCTTTCACGGCAGTCCACCCACCCTGGAGAATAGCGACTCCACCCCCAGATGGTCCAGCACTTTGGCGAAGCAGAGATAGACCTCTTTGCTTCCCCCGAGTCAACCCATTGTCGCCTGTACTATTCCCTGGAGGAGGCGCCCCTCGGCAGGGATGCACTTGCACACAGCTGGTCTCCAGGGCCCAAGTACGCCTTTCCCCCAGTGAGCCTCCTTGCACAGACCCTGTGCAAGATCAGGGAGGACGAGGAGCAGGTTCTGTTGATAGCACCGTACTGGTCCTCCCAGACCTGGTTTTCCGACCTAATGGTCCTCGCGGCAGTCCCTCCCTGGAAGATCCCCTTGAGGAGAGACCTTCTCTCTCAGGGGATGGGCACGATCTGGCACCCGCGCCCCGACCTCTGGAACTTGCACGTCTGGTTCCTGGACGGGATGCGGCAGACCTCTCCGGCTTGCCAGCAGCCGT
>JAUCNO010000318.1:7119437-7130097 GCA_032353835.1 Enteromius viviparus | reverse complement strand
TCTTTACTCCTCCCCCGACTGCAAGGGGCTGCTCTCGCCAGCCGGCGGCAGGCTAGTGTAGTGCATCTCGAACACACCTACACAACCCAAAACCTAAACTATAATGTTAACGAAAGCAAAACTGATTTAAAAACGTATTTGTTGATGCAACCATGCCATTTCAACTTCCTTTTAAGCAGATTTGAACTGTTTTGTTGAAACGTAGTCACACGTGATACAAAGACGGAGCTCGTCGTCTCTCAAGAACATCTCTCTACTCCATGAGCTACTGAGCAAACCTACTGTATGAAAACACATAGATATGAACCTGGATATGTTTAATGCTAATGTTCAAAAGAATCAGTTTTCAAATATCCCAGCATATTAACATTGTTTTGAAGTCATAACATGAAATTCTTCTAGTAATTGTGTGAAGTTAAGCTTTATTAATGGAAACTCTGTAAATCGTGTGTCAGAAAGGTATCAGAGTTTTACTGCCTCCAAAATTTAGATCAACATAACAGAAGATGCAGCACAGCTGATGAGACAAAGATGTAGAAAACAAACATGTATAGCAGAAAAATTATATTAATGTTTAAACTTTTACCTTAGACTCTCTTCAAACTTCATCTCCATATTCATCCTCACATAAAATGCAAAAAAAAAAAGCTTCATAAAAGGCAGAATGTTAGTATAATAATATTTAATTTAAGTTGGCTATTTTTCTATCTATTTCTATCCACTCTTCCCCCAGCACATTATTTTAACAGTTGTAAGGATTAAAGTTATAAAAAGTTATTAAAATGTTGAGCACATTCTGCCATGCCAAATCATGTGCGCAGCACTGCCTATGCTTGCTTTCATGTTGGTGAATGTTATGCTGTAGTGGGATCTGTGACTATGATATGTCATTTCCAACCAAACAAGTTTTCCACATGATTTACCTTTAGAAAGATATAGATTCAGAGAAGATTTACATAACTAATGATTTAGTTTGAACAAAGATACTTGAAATTTTGTAATTATTTTCTGTCACAAAAATTACATGTCGATCAAAGGTGGGTAGTAATGAGTTACATTTACTTTGTTACATTTCATTTTAAATTAAAATAATATTTCACAACATTACAGCCTTTTCTGGATTTTGAATCTAATAAACGCAGCCTTGATGAGCAGAAGAAACATCTTTAAAAACCATTAAATATCTTACTGTTCTAAAACTTTTGAACGGTAGTTTATATTGTAATGGAAACTACGAAAACAACATGTAATAGCATTTATTTTTTTACTGTACATAAACTTTATAAAAAAATTACGGGCATCACTAAAATATACATAACACCTAGATAAACACAAGATGCATTTCAAACAGTGTTTTATTTGAAATGGCTGGAAACCTGTGCCTTTGTGATGGGTTAACACTTCTCCATTTGCTGTGAGTGACACAAGCATGTATTAGCATCTCAAAAGTGACATGTTAAAGATATATCACATCAAAAGGTCAGCATAGAGAACATTCCATCTAAAGAATTTCTAGGAAAACGTTCTCTCAAGCCTACGTTTGGTTTCATCTGCATCATTATGTAACAGTGATCGCTTCCCTTTGCATGCCATCTCTAGGCCTGCATGAATTCGCAGAGGTTTGGCACTAGTTCCAACTCAGAAAAGCTACGTGCCATATCACCATCAACAACAATCCTTGAATGCTTTCATAAATGTCACTAATGTGTCTGGAAAAACTACTAATCCTATTCTCTATAGTTGCAGACAGCAAGCTCCAATTAAACTCTTCTGTATCTAATTACACAGCTTATGAGATTGCGGACACAGTGATGAATCAAGGGAAATCATGCTATGGGTTACATAACAAATTCTAATGATGACAGTTGCGATCAAGAAGATTTAGGTCAGATTAAGTTATTTTCCTTTCACTAAACCTCAAACAACTCAAACAATTTTAATCAGTTAACAAATACAATATTTCTTAAACCCATAAAGCAGCAACTTCTTTTACTAAAATAGTAAAAACTATGCCATCCACAGCGGGACCTTCAATATCTAAATTTAAGTTAACATCATGCTCTGGCACATTTTAGACATTATAAAGAATGTGCAAGAGTGAATTAAACTGTTGGCAAATATTGCAATTAAACTGTCATTAAGAGACATATATGTCTTATATTGATAAACAAATAATATGAATAATGGGATTCAAGTGGATATGGTCCTGGTACATGCCAATAAATATATTATTCATATAAGTATATGTGACCCTATGTATAAGTATGTGATATGTGAAGTGTTAATTTTCCCATTGATGTATGATTTGGATAGATAGCGCACAATTTGATCGAGATACAACTATATGAAAATATGGAATCTGAGGGTACAGAAAAATCTAAATGCTGAGAAAATCACCTTTAAAGTTGTCCAAATGAAGATCTTATCTGCATATTACTGATCAAAAATTAAGTTTTAATATATTTACAGTAAGAAATTGACTAAATGCCTTCATGGAACATGTTCTTTACTTACTATCCTAAGGATTTTTGACAAAAAAGAAAAATCACAATATAAGTCCAAATGTCACTTTAAAGAGCTCAGTCAGATCCATTTGTAAATATAGAAAATATAGTGCAACATCTGTATATCATGCATTCAGGAGTGTATCATTACATAACAGAGTAGAAATCTTGAAAAACATTTTAATAAAATAAATTATTAGGGCTAGCCACAGATCAAAAAATAATTAATTGTGCTTAATATAATGATTTTTAAATGGAGCACATTATTACAAAATGCAGTTCAACAGCACACAATCTGCTTTAATAATTCATCTGCACTTATCTTTTAGAAGATTTTACAACAGGCTTTATAGGCAATATACAGTCCACTAGTGCACATGTACTATTTTTACTGTGTTCTCATATAAATTCTGAGCAAGGCAAACATACATGCATTCCGGTTACATAAATCAATAAAAAAACTGAACAGACTGTACCAGAGGCCAGACAATCTGTTCTGATTTATCTGTGAACAATTAAAGACCTTTTTAACACTGGACACTGAAACTGCATCAGTCAGACCCTGCTTGCTTCTGAGACACAGAAGGGTTTCGTTTTTAAGGATGTTTATCACATCGGCCAACCCTGATGTTCCAGACCCAGAACTCTACACATGATGACTGACGACGGCCGCATTCTCAAACCTCTGCTCCAAATCCATCAGGCTTTCAATTGCACTGTTTGCGCTCTTCTGCTATGGTACACATGTGTTTCGCCTTAAGCAAGTGTATTTTTAGAAAGCAATGGGGAGGTGGTGGACTCTGAATGGTACACATGGGGGCAGAGGGTGATGGCTGGGGGCAATTACTAGAAGTGTAATTATATGAGAGAGGGTTGAAGTTCAGCGCATGATTAATATGAGGAGAATGCAAAACATCCTCACGACGAAATAGGACGATGAGGGATGAGCTGATAATTGGTTTAGTCTTTCAAAATTCCATCTATATCCAGTATCTTTTATTCAGAAAGTTGAGTAAGTTCCTTTGTTACTCACACATAGACAAAATTATATTGGAAACACATGGCCAAGTCCCGGTTTCTGTGTGAAGTGGATAAACATTTCAACGTGCAATGCCTAAAACAACAATGTAAACCAAACGAAAGCTCTGCATTCCTGACTAACATTTACTTATTTACTTTTATTCCTGGTAATTTGGATGCTTGTAAAAGAGAGTTGGGATTCTCTGTTGTGGTTTGGTTTGCTGGGGGCAGAAAACAGAGTCTAGGAGGATGAATTCTATGAATTATGACATGGAAAGAAAGGGAGTGGAGAGGAGTAGTCAGCATTTAGTCTTTAAGGGGTCATTATATTTCACTAGGGCAAGATGTCTCTCTGAAACATAGCTTGTGCGTTAAAACACCTGCTGTGGTTGTACAATGAGGTCAAATCGGATCACAGTTTACTGTCATCAAACAGAACAACAATTCTAGAAATCAGGGTGTATCAGGAATATCAGCAACAAGGTTCGATTATGAGCAACATCAGAATAAAATGATTAGAAATGGAAAGCTGGTAATTATAACCTATCATTGTCACTTGTTTCGTTTCAGAATTAAGTGTTTGTGAACAAATTCTTTAAGCAAGTGATTCAGCGACTCATAAAGACTGGTAGCTAGTTGCCACCTACAGCCATAATAATGTAACCTGCAGAAGGAGTGACTGAAAACTGGATCATAAATAAAAGCTATAGCCTGGGCCCGCCCATACTTTCTGTGATGCTACATTTTATTTCGCAAGCAAAGTTAGTCTGGCAAAGCTGCCGCTTTAGAGCATTTCTGTTTCCAAAAAAATGGGAACCACTGAGGCTGAGGCGGGTGTAATGCGATGACACAGCAGTTCTGCGACTGGAAACCATACCTGCTTTCAAACATGACGTGTACCGAGCAGCAACAATCGTTCGACTCTGCTGTTGCAGCTGTTTTGAGAAATTTTCATGACATGTTTTCTTTGAAAATGGAGCAGAAGTAGTTAAAGTAAGTAAAGACATTTTCCTAAAATGAAGCTAGCTACAGTTGGTTACTGTGGCTTCAGGTTCCATCGCTACGCATACGTCATCGGAATGAGTGATCTGATTGGTTGTAGATTCGTCCAGTAGTATACAGAGGCATCTGATGGACGCTGGATAAGCCCAGAAGGTGGGTAGCAAGGTAGCTTGGCCAGACTAAGCTCCTATGAGCTTTAAAGTCATGGAAGGCAGGCTAACATAGCTAGAGAACTGTTTGGGCTCAAGAAGAATTCTGAGGTTAGTACGTTTTTATTTTATTTGTTAAGAAATTAATAGGCTTATTTTTATTCAGCAAGAACATGTATATAATGACTTTAAGACTTAAAAAATTCTTTTCGCTTTCTATTCATCAAATAATCCTTAAAGAATTGAACATCATAGTGGAAATTTCCAGAAAGGTAGGCAATTAAGCGGCACAACTTTTCACATTGATAGAAATCTTATTTAGAAGATTCATGTGATCCTGAAGACATTCAATTCAGATTTGCCACTACAGTACATTTCAAGATAAATTAAAATAGTAAATAGTTATATCAATATTCTACACTTCTATATACCGCACTGCTAAATGCAGCCTTGCTGAGCACAAGAGACTTTTAAAAAAAATCTTACAGAGCCCCAACTTCTAAACTGTGTGTATAACCTACTATAAATGACGGGAAAACATGTGTGATGAATTGTTTTTGGTTGTCTCAGTAAATATAGGCATGCTATTCTCATAATCAGGTGAAGGGGCACCTGTTTTTTTCTGAACTTCACCTTGAGCCTGTCAGCTGTTCACTGCTCCCCTCCTCCCTTCTTCACAGAAGCTGCAGCGATCGCCACCCACATGCAGGTGCTTCCTCTCCTCCTCCCTGAGCCGACTCACACTCTGCTCATCTCTTATTAATGATCTCCAAATTAACCTGCCCTCTCTCGCTCTTTGTTCATGTTTTGCCCCTGAGCAGCAGCGTTTCCATGAAACGTTGCTTGAGAACACACTCTCAGTCGCCCCTAATAAACAGTGTAAGGATCCAGCCCTGCAGCGACAAACAGCACCGTTAAACACATGATGTAGTGCTACCTTACAAGATGACAGGAGTCAATACAGCAGAGGTCTTAGAGAGAGAAAACCCAGGAATGATTCTTGGTGGAGACAAGTGGTCAACAGGCAGAGACAAAGTCAATTTAACTTAATTTGAAATACAGAACAATACCTTAGGTTCAAAAACATATGGTTCTTTTTAAATGACCTTGAATATGAACTTTCAGTTTAATTTTTTTGTCTCTCCCCCTCACACACACACACACACACACTTTAATGTCAGCATTCAGTCAGACATGATCAAACATATCCTTACAACCTCAAACTTAATGTTGTCTTTCAGCACGGCTCAGTGTACGTGCCATCTTCAGCGAGTCCTTAAGAACCAGAGTTCAAATACAAGGGCATGATTGTACAGTATCTTAGACGCACAATTAAACACTTGACATATATTGTCATTGTAAAGGTGTCTATATTCAAGTGGTTTGTGTTGATCATAACATTACTATATGACTAACCTTCATCTAAATGCAATGAAAGTAAGAGTTGTATCCAGATTACGTAGGGTAAAATAAAACTTGTCAATGAGGTCAAACATGAATAAACCTGAAATAATTTTGGAATGCCTGATATCAAATTATATATTGACAGCGAAATACAGGATCAAGCATTTCCATCCAACTTACTACTCACATCAAGGCTACAAAATAAAAATGAAATAAAAATAATAGATAATTGATATTTATTAATATAGAATTTATATTATTAGGAAACATTTTAATATTCTGATTATATAAAAGCAGTCAAACAAATATTATTTATTTATTTATATAAAGGTTTGTGTTTAGATAATACATATGTGTGTACTGTTTATGTATATATAGAACACACAAATCCTGTACCTTTATATATTCAAGAAATGTATGTAATATATATATTTATATATGGTATAAATAATTATATTTAAATATGTATTACATATTTCCTATATACACACACACATATATATAAATTGATTTTACATTCCTAACCTAAAGCGTACACTTTACCCCTTTGCAACCATTTCGGGGAAAAATGTACTTAATAATTCATGACTAATCATTAACCAAATAATTTATGATGTTTTATATAGGCTACTGGCAATTCACCAACATGTGATTCAGATTTTTGAAAACGTAATAACTGTTATAGAAAAACATGGCATGTAAAACATCACATCTAAGATAGTTGTATATAATTGGCACTCTATGCCTCTGATAAATCATTTTGTGCAAAAATGTATCCATGATTTCCCACTGACATATTTTACCCAACTTTTTCCTGTATCTCAGAGATTTGGCTTGATTTTATATTAATAATGTATACAACACTGATCAACCCACACTCTCAGTATAATCAGATTCATACAGTATTATACATTTAAACAAAACTTATACAGTATATACGTTCAGCATGTGTTCAGTTCAACTCAGTTTAATTCTAGTGTTCAGAGTATCAGCAAAAAGAAAAAGAAAAAACATATCCATATCATCCTGGGGTGCATTCAGCTACAACTCTTGAAACGGCTCTTCTAAAACAAAGTGAAGGAGTTTGGTACATTCCACAGCGCACACAATCTTTTCCATTGCTTGCTCTTTACTCTATGTTTATAGCATGTCCTTGTGCCCCATAAACAGTTTGAGCAAACAAGCTGCAACGGTTTAAGATGCTTAACATTTTTTGCCTGGTCCTCTGGTCTATGGGGGGTCATTAACTCAGCATTAATCAAATGAGGAGAAAAAAAGCCTGTGGTCTGATGGGAGGAAACAGCAAGGAACACAACAGAGCGCAGTACTTGCACTCAACATGCAACAGTGGCGTGTGCACAATCTTGGAGTAGATGCTGTGCCGTGGATGCAGAGAGACTTTGAGAGAGCCTCTAAATAAGAAAAATGTGTCTGCGGCCTCACAGGTTCAAAGAGTTTGGCAATGTGATTTATTCTTTTATTTTCCATGTTGCAATGAAGCTTGGAATGATTTGGGGAAATATCTGCAGGGGTCAGAGGCAAAGCAAGTGGATGGCCTGCCCCGTATGAACCATCGAATGTATCAAGCCACCAACAACGTATCTGTATTTGCTGTTTTTTTTTTTTAAATGTTTCTTCTCATAATGGTGCATCATGTTAAAGCATTTGGCACAGATCATTCATTCACACCCCCCTCAGCCACAAACAGCATCTTTGATTCATCAGCGCTGACATCATTGCTATTCTTGCTGAAACACGTTTGAATCTGACAGGTCTCAGGGCAGAAACTATTGACTATATAATGATGTTAATCTCATGGCAACTAGCAGATATATTTTAAGGCAAATAACTTTTTTTTCCTGTGTTTTTGGTCAGATTTGAAAAAAGTTAAAAAGTTTCAGTATTAAATGTCAGTATTATTTTTAATATGTACTTTTAATATGTACAAAGCAAAAATATATTTTGCTTTGCTTACAGCAGTGCTCAAGCTGATGATCATGTTCTCCAGCATACTTTAGGATGATCCAAAGAGCATCTTGTGCTTCTGTAAAATGATCACACTTAAAAAAATGTGACTCTTAAACATTTCCTCTTAAATTGATGTCTTTAAATCAAACCTCTCAACTTTGTTTATTTCCTGGTCTATTTTTTTGACCCTTCTGTGATAGAAATAAAATGCAAGAAGAAGAAAAAGAAAAAAATTCTCATCTGTTGTCCCCATACTGACTCTGTTCTATCAAACATTTACATTCCAACTGAAACACACACACACACACACACACACACACACACACAGACACACTAAAACTATTCAGACACAGCAGTTGTTCTAAGATTCCGATTTTGTTTTTTATATTCCATTTAAAGCGAACATAAATCAAATGCAATTATCTCGCAGGCCGTGGGGGGCGAAGGAATTATTTTTGCGATTACAGAAGACTGTTGTGAATTAAATTAGCTGGCTTGGAGAATGTTTAACAAACATTAGAAGGATGACAACTGCTCCATCTTACTAAGCATGGCATATGATTGGCACCTTTACTAACTTAACATTTATCTTTTTCCACTAGCATCTCTCCCCTTCTCTAACATAAACCTTGTGGCTTATTATTAGCGCTTAAAGTATCTTCAGAAACCTGCTACCTATACAGACAGCTCTAAACCGGTCCGTCATGTGCTCTAATGTGACTGATACTCTTTTGCAATATCTGAATGGCTTTTCAAATACCAAATGGGAACAGCCTCAACCCTTAGATAAATAATATGCATGATTTATCACTTTATCTCACATGACTTTTGACTCATCGTTAAAAACATTCCAAAATACACCAGAGACCTCAGGAAAAATCATCCACCTGAAATCCTACATATTTACTCAAAATCCAACCGCATGACCGTAAAAATTTCCCCAATTGAAGATGACAGTGCTTTTAATCATTACTACAATATGACGCTTCCAGAGACAGCCCAACAGACAGATAACATTCTTCGGACTATATTTCTGGCAAAAAATAAATAGTCTTTTTACGATACCCTTTGGACCCGGTGGAATGAAGGTCTAATTCAAACCAGAGATAGTATCCTGTTGGGGTGTCAGATGTTTCAACTGTCCCACGTCTGTCTGTTGTCGTTCACAGCTGTATCCTCATTTTCTACTTGAGCCCTGTAAAATATGGAATGATTACAGCTGTTAGTATATTTATGCCATTAACATTGTGATTCATCAGCAGATGAGCCAGTTGTTAGTGCTGATATTGTTTGTCAGGATGTTTTTATTGTTGCTACATTGAGAACAAACAGATATTTGTATTATGTTGCAGCCCAGATCTAGAAAACACGGGTAATATGATACGTACAAATACAGATGACTCCAGTTTTGGGATTAGGGTGTGCAGGTGTTTCGGTTACAGCTTGTGTTCCCGACACTGTTTGCCTGTGCCTGTGTTAGGGTGTAACCATGGAAACTAAAATGGGAGCCCATGCAATTGAAATGCTTCGATCACACCCTGTTTGCTCAAGGTATTAGAATTCTAAACAAAACAAAAAAAAAGTTATGATTCTCAGTTCAGTTCAATAAGGGGGTCTACACAAACACACTCGGATTTATAGTAATTGACATTGATTTATGTTTTTTATTAGTCACAGTACTTTATTTAGGTATTTATTTATTTATATGCATGAATACATAACAACAGAGATAAATTCTTCATTTGTTGTCTCACAATACAGATGTTATTTAACCCGGCTTAAAGATAGTGGTAAAACTTCGACATTAGTTAATATGCACTGATACACTGTTCATCTACTAAGCTGAGCTCAATCAACAGTATTTGTGGCATAATTGTAATTAATATAAAAAAATAAAAATCATGTTTATTATTGGGTATTATGTGTAAGCTGTATATAAAAAGGTGTTCTTGTCAGTTTTAGGATTTACTGGTGTATTGAAAGGTCAGACAATTGGATATAACCTTACACTATCACTGTAAAATATGCTTTTTGTAATGCTGTAGATTATTGGAGTACAATTATTTTAATGATTTATTTATTTATTTATTACAAGAAATCATTATTTAATTTTTCTAATTAAGAATTTCACATTTATTCAGAGTATACTAAAATGAATTTGAAATACATTTATTTCATTCTATGTACAGTGGGTACGGAAAGTATTCACACCCCCTTAAATTTTCCACTCTGTGTTATATTGCAGTCATTTGCTAAAATCATCTGCTAAAATCATCAAGTTTATTTATTTTCCTTATTCATTTACTCACAGCACCCCATATTGACAGAAAAACACAGAATTGTTGACATTTTTGCAGATTTATTTGAAAAGAAAAACTGACATATCACATGGTCCTAAGTATTCAGACCCTTTGCTCTGTATTTAGTAGAAGCACCCTTTTGATCTAATACAGACATGAGTCTTTGTGGGAAAGTTTTTCACACCTGGATTTGGGGATCCTCTCCAGTTCTCTCAGGTTGGATGGTAAATGTTGGTGGACAGCCATTTTTAGGTCTCTCCAGAGATGCTCAATTGAGTTTAAGTCAGGGCTCTGGCTGGGCCATTCAAGAACA
>JAUCNO010000318.1:7096632-7118521 GCA_032353835.1 Enteromius viviparus | reverse complement strand
TGACTTTCTACAACTTTCTCCCATCTCCCGACTGCATCTCTGGAGCTCAGCCACAGTGATCTTTGGGTTCTTCTTTATCTCTCTGACCAAGGCTCTTTTCCCCTGTTGGCTCAGTTTGACTGGACGGCCAGCTCTACGGAGGGTTCTGGTCGATCCAAACATCTTCCATTTAAGGATTATAGAGGCCACTGTGCTCTTAGGAACCTTACATGCAGCAAAAAGTTTTTTGTAACCTTGGACAGATCTGTGCCTTGCCACAACTCTGTCTCTGTGCTCTTCATGACTCTCATTTGGTCTGACATGCATTGTGAGCTGTAAGGTCTGATATAGACAGGTGTGTGGCTTTCCTAATCAAGTCCTAGTCAAAGTGTTTTTTTCTATGTTTTGTCTAAAACCCCATGACAGTTGGTTTAGGGGCGGGGTTAAGTTTAGGTCATTCGTACAAATTCATATGAATTAGCAACCTCGTAAAATATGTACGAATTGCCGTGATATCAGGTTGTAAAGACATATATTATTAAAAGATCATACAAGAAATGTGCATTGTGCACAAGTGATGCTTCATATAAAGTTTAATTATATCAGCAAGCCTTCAATATGTTATTTAATTTGAGCTATACTTATTATTAATTTTTAAAAATATATTACTTTCTAATTTTTTTTTTACTAAGGGTGTCAAACTAATTCAAATTCAATCAACATTTACTCAAACTCAAGTTGTTTAAAATGTTCCATGTGTCCATACACTGAAAGACATTGTTTAGAGATTTTAGGGATCTTTCATGTCCCACAATTCAGTAAAGTTATTTACAGACAGCATTATTTGGCAGGGCACCCAAGTATTATTCCTAGCACACATATACTCAGAACTCAGAAGGTTGTGCACATCTGAATGATTTTTATAGCTCCATTTTATTCCAAAAACACAGATGCTTCATAGATGATGTAGCAGCAGCGTATAGTCACAATTTGCTTGGCTGGAGCCAGTGGGGCTGAAGCAGTTAAGAGGTCCCGCATCTCTCTGTTATTACTCCAATAAGCAATGCTTATCTCCGGGATGGTGTCAGAAAATGGCACGAGCCTGCAGACCCCCCTTTATTCACAAGGAACTCATAAGGAAACAGTCTCACTGCTGCAGGCTATAGGCTGCTCTCACTTATTTTCTGCAGATCAACCACCAGCCACGCTGATGGATGTCTTGTATTCACGGCAACAAAACAGTACAAAGTGTTAAGTCAACAAAGATTTTCAGCATGGAAAGAAATCATAGTCAACAGGCTGCTTTTCTGAAAAAAGCTATAAAATATAAAACAAGCAAACATTTATATTTATATTCATATTTCTACGTTAAAGGAATACTTGTAGTTAATTCATAGTTCATTATTAGAGCTGTAAAGTTGCTCCTATCAAATTTTTCATTCACTTTAGGGTTTATGGTGTTTAAAAACTGAACATTAACCTTAATAAATGCTCCCGTTCACTTCCATTGCAAGTGCCAAAACTGTAACCCAGATATACTCATATCAAGTCTAATCAATTTTTGTGGTAATCACATTATGCCATAACTGCTGTCAATTAAGTTTAACTTGCATTGAACACAAAATGTGTGCATCCAGAAATGACTGCTGTACAAAACAACTAGAAAGAGCCCTTTAAGAGTTAAATACATTCTGTGCTGCAGCTTGCCATTCATTTGACTTCTGACACCAGAGTCACTATAAATGCCACACATTCCATGCGCATGAGGTCATTTTGATTGGACACACATGTTCTAACAGTATCTGCTGTCTCATTGCAGCCAAATCATATCTGGGGGATAAACAAGATGCATCTACAGCTATGTTGCATTTCAAAGCAATCACAGCATATTAGTGTAATGACTGAAAAATAGCCACTAAGCACATGTTTTGCATTTCAAACGTACATGTGCAATGCAGCTTTTTAATTACAAGATGACCCCACCTGACTTTATAAACTTCGAGCTGGGGTTTCAAAGGCAGTCGAAATTCACGATGGATGATGGGAGAACCTCAAATGTTTTCCATTTAAATATCATATTTTATACAGTGATGCAAGTGTTTTATATGAGTGTTACAATAAGAGTTTAAAATGCATGCTATATTCATGTTATATTATAATACATAATATATACATGCTGTCTCAAAAACACATTTTTTGTATCAAGATGCTTCAACAATGCTTCAATGAAAAATAAATAATCTGTCATCATTTACTCATGTCATTGCAAACCTGTTTGAATTTAACTTTCTTTTGTGGAACACAAAAGTATTTCAGATTTTATTTATTTGTCAATACAAGAAAGTTTGTTTATTTTCTCTTGTGCTTTATAGAAATTACTGTTAAACCTGTATATATGTATTTTATTCTGTATTCCAATGTTTAGCAATCGCATAACAAATGTCATACCAATAAAGCAACTTCAGCTTGAAGTATAGCATTTTGGAATCACATAAAGATGACAATTTTTATTTAATCAAATTGACCCTCCACTCCAAGATTGTTATTTTTGATTATTTTTTTTACTTTATTTGAGGCTCATAGTGCTAATTAAGTAAATTCTGGACAGGTTAAAAAAAGAAAATTAAAATGTTCTTTCCTAATAAAAATTGAAAACTCCTTTTGCAGCTGTGATCATTTGTTTTATGTACGGTGAAGCTTTCCAGCAATGCAACATGATCTAATGTTTGCACAACATCAAGCTTCATTTGAGTATTCTTTAATGCAGTTTGTGTACAAATCTAGTTACACCAAAAGACGAACCGAAAAAAGGAGGTAATTTAAAAAACCTGTTCTGAATATTTCTGACATGTAAAAATTCTTTTTTTTTTTTTGCAGACAAGTAAACAGCCTGACCTTTTGACACTAAAAAACAAACTTAATCCCAGTGTGACCGTGGTTTACGTGCGCTAAATAAACACGCAGAAATTCTGAAGTGCTGAGTCAAAATTCATCTGGAGGAGCGAATTCAGTCACGGATCATAAATAAAGGGCAGAATTGAATTAAATCAAGATGCGAACAGAAAATGCGGTCACAGATTAAGAATGAATAGTAAAGGGACAGTTAACACAAAGCAGATTATGAAGTAAGTGCTAAAAATAATTCATATGCACAAACCCGTCTCATCTTCACAGAGTTTGAAACCACCCCCTGGTGCCTAACCCAGGCCAAGCGAAGCATCAATCATTTATGTTTTCAACAAACAAGAATCTATTGGCAGCAGACCACACATATTTTAATCCAACAATTTATGGACAAATTCATGTGTAATCATAAATTCATAAGATTAGCCTGGTATATTATCTGATCAGCTCTTTCTTGGATTGACAGGGGCAACAGATCGGAGCAAAGGTTTTTTTTCTCCAAACAATGAAAGGTGTCAGAAAGAATGAAATTGGGTTTTTGAAATGTCATCATCTGTTCTGTGAGAAGCTCTGATGGAGTTGTCCCTGGATCGTGCGGCATGTCCAGCGTGGCCCCTTTGCAGATGGATGTTCAGGTGTTCTCTGTGGGGTCTAATTCATTTCATGGTCAGAAGTAAGGAATGTATGAACACAGATTTCTATGGCCAGAATTTTTCGCATTCTAATTACTGTTATTTATTCGCTGCAATTAAATCTATAACTAAAACTATAATCATGCAAGAATGATGCTAATCCCATAAAGGAACTGTTAAAATTACAGTTTACTCACCCTCAGGTCATCCTAGATGGTAGATGAGTTTGTCTCTTCATTAGAACAGATTTGGTGAAATGTAATCTTAATTTACTTGCCCACCATGGATCCTCTGGAGCGAATGGGTGCTGTCAGAATGTGAGTCTAAAAAGCTGATAAAAACATCATTTATCTTCAAGTAATCTACACGCTCCAGTCTATCGATTGACATTATTTTCAAGTCAAACGTGAAAATTTCATTACTGATTCAGATGATTTTTTCACTGTAGAATGCAATATTAAAGATACAGAAAGTAACTTCCAGACTTTAGTTTTCTTGCGAACACACCGCTTTTTGCTTCATGAGGAGTTGACGGATGGGCTAGTGTCATGTGGATTGCTTAAGAATTAATGTGATTTTTTTTTTCAGCCAATTAAGCTCTTAATCTGACGGCACCCATTCACTTCCGAGGATGCATTTGTGAGCAAGTGATGTAATGATACATTTATTTCAAATCAGTTCAAATGAAGAAACAAATCTGGGTAATTTTTCTTAGCTAATTTAGATTTTTGGGTTAGGAATTCCCTTAAAGATCCAAAACGCGTATCGCAATGTCACTGTTTTTAACTGAACATCTGACGAAGCAGGTGTAGCTCCAAGGAACATGTATCACTTGTTTAAACATTAGACATGTGTGTGTGTGCAGTCCTTCATATGTTCTCAGAAAGTTTTAACTACAAGCAGAAACACAGATAACTGGAATCCCGTCACGTGTAACATCAGCGAATCTATCAGACTTTTGTGCTTTTTACACCCTTTTTTATGACAGTTAGTTACCAACAGGCCTTTGTTCAAAATAAATTATTTGACAATGATTTGTAATATTGAAACATTAATATTAGTATTAGTGGTCATTCTTAGGTCATTACGGTTGTGTAGATTGGAAAAGTAACCCCAAAATAACCCTAAATAAAGAATGCCGTCTCACATTACTTCCTGAACACTCATTGTTACAGGATTTAACCATTCATCTTAAAAATATTCTAAGTAAATTAAATGAAATAAAAAACATATCTGATTTTGACAGAATCCTGTTGTAACTTCCTCTTGCATTTGTACTGATGGTAATAAGATACAATTAGCATGTGTTGCAAACCTTTTAATGGACCTCCATGAAAGCATGAAAATGAAAAGATTCCTGTTGTACAAGATAAATAAGAACAGTTTCATTAAATCCATGTGTAAAGATTCTTTATAATAAAGATTACATAAGCAAAATCAAGGGTTAAATAGTGCAACTCATTGACTTCTACTAATATCACCACAAAAAAAGATAAGAAGCCAAGAACCAAAGAACTAAACTCAAGTAATGAAGTCCCCAAAGCAAAATTTGTCTGTGCACTGCTCATACCCAAGAAAAAATCTCTGAATTGTTGTGTCCTGATTACTGATACATAGTCTGGCTACAATATTAAGATTGCATAAAGAGGAGCATGTGTCATCGCTCATCTAATCATTCACTAAGTTTGTAAAAATGCAGTGGAAAACATTTTATTGGACTTTCAGAGCATGTCGCATGATATGCTGGTTAATGGCAAGTGTTCTAATAAACACAGCCTGAACAGATTGAGTGTGACTTTGTAAAACACAGTACACCATCAACTCCGTAAATAAGCTGAGTTTGACTTGTTGCTAGGTTATTGCTATGTGGTCACTATGATGTTCTTGGTGGACATAAGAGCACTTTATCTAATGGCTGAAGCCAGAAGAAATCCTTCCTGAATGCATGTACTTTTTAGAAAAAGAATCGGCCCATTTATTTTCAAAAGTGTCCTCTAGTACTAACCACATTATCTCAGGACACAGCACATTCATTTACAGTGCATTTTTCCATGCTGGTTATTCCGCTGCACAACTCTGTTGGCATACATTACAGGCAATTTGTCTGTCAATTATTAATCAGCTAAACGCTAAAAGGTGGACCTCTGGACCAGGAGAATGCTGGCATATAAAAAACAATGAGAACATTTATTTGTTGTTTAAATAATTTGAACTGTGCAGGGGCTCAATTCAAGCAGACCAAAGAAAAGCTGAGGGCATACCTATACAGTTCTCTTAGCAGTCCTCTAAGCATCCTAACCCAAGAAATATGATTAAGTGCTGTTCATAATTCATTAAAGCATCCTGTCCCACATAATAGTCCATTCTTGTAAAAGACAAAATGCATGATTATAAACTGCATGGCATAGATATAATGTCACACATGGCACCAGATGAGCGCTAAAACAGCTATGCATGATAGAACATGAGCACCAGCACAGCAGAAAATGATTCTGATGATGACGGATGGTTGACCATCAGGGGATCATGTTTACGTTTCCAAGAATCATTACTTTAGGTATTTACTCTTAAAGCCTAATACTTCACTTCACATAAGTGATCCACAGCGTCTTTACAATCAGATTAAGCACAATGACTGACCAATCAAAAGTGTGCAATACCAGCAACTGTGAGTAATAAAAATCCAGACAATAATAGCTAGAAAAATGCCACGGAAGATTACATGTAAGTGGTTCCAGAGAGCAAAAATGCCTTCGAATTGAAGTGATGATGTGACTCAAACACAAAACAGAGAAAAGACAAGCATTATTAAGCGCAAGAACAGCCAAAACTAAAAAATTACTGTAGCATTTATATACATTATAGTTTACCAAGCGCGTTAAGATATTAATTCTTCGGAAAGTCATTCACCTCTCTTTCAGGTGATGCTTCCCAGAAAGCTGCCAGTTAATTACCTGAAATAAAGGGTTTGAATCATCCACAGTTCCTGTTAGCCTGCTGTTTGAAAGATACACATTTCGGAAAAGGTAGTTTTCCCAAGAAAGTTTGGGACTTTTTTCTGCTAGGAAGTCATTTATGAATGCCAAAACATTCAAGTTTTGGTTAAGCAAGTTATGCATCCTTGACAATACGAAGTCTAAAAAAACACCAGCTAAAACCGTACAACTCAATTTAGATTGTCTTCCATCCTAAATGTCACATTTTATGTATAACTGTGGCCTCAATTGTTATATTTTTATTTGTGAGACTAATAAGGCCAACTATAGATATACTAGCGATAGTCTATGCGGAATTCTGTAATCAAAGAACTCAAAGAAGGACCCAGAAGAGCTAATGCTCTTGAAGTCATGATCAAAACTCCCTTGATCTTTTGATATATGATATTGTGCTGTAAAAACATTCTGTAAGTTTCTCAAAACTCAAAGCTTTCTTGTTAGTCGGAATTCGAATGATAAACTTAATGAAGTGCCTGTCTGCGTCAGTAAGATCTTGGTCCTTAGTTAACTTCATTGTAACGTGCACACAAGGCAAAATTCGATCAAGGATTTTCAGAAAGACTGAAACTAAAAGATGCTGTGCTGACTGAATCCGATATCACACCACTCAAGTTTTATTATGCAGTCTCTACTGTTTTGTCTGTTATTACAAGTATTTATGCATTTTGTAATCTAAATCACTGGAGCGTCTATTTGTATAGGATGTAGACTGCCAAACAAACCCAATTATAGCAGTGGACGTTAACGTACGAGTCTAAAATCTGCCACAACTATTCAAACAGACGAGTGGTTAAAAAAACAGAAAAAAATCACAATTATTATGTTTTTTTAAATGTAAAAATCATCACTGCGTTAGCTACTGAATACTTTTCTTTATCTGTACATCATTAATAACAATATACATTTCCTTTAAAAGCAAAACAAAGACGTGGATTCACAGATAAAACAATAAATGTATTGTTTTAATACAAGTATTGGTATCTCATATAATCAAATCAGAGCATAATTTTGCTCATAGCAGAAAAAACTCCAAAATTGAACAGACCTGCTGTGGTAACCGGCAGGCCACATAAACGCTTCCACGAAACAGAGTTGAAATAACCACACTTCTAAATCTGTTAGTGATTTCTCTTTGAGCACGAAAACAGAGTTCACACCATGCAAAGACTGATAGTAAAAAAAAGATACGACCCACTTGTTTTGAATCAAATCCACTGGATCTCCATCAGGGGCTGGTTATAAAATCAGCCTGTGAGGAGTTATATTCATTTTGATGCACAGATTATTAACTAATAAATAACATGTGCTGCCTGAGAATGTCATTACATTAAAACACTTACATAATACACTATATACAGGACACCCGATAGTAATAAAAAAAAAAAAGTTCCAAGCAGATAACATGCTGAGAACAGAATGGATTTTGCATAAAATGTCACAACGGTTTTGCGATGCATTACTTGGCAAGTGTAAACAGGAGAGCATGTATGTCATGACATGGGGATGTGATGAGATGTGTCATTTTCATGGAGGAGATTCTCTTCCTGAGGCTTAAAATAATTTGTGGCTGTCTGTATTCATTGACTTGATGATGTTGCAATAACAAGGCCTCTAGGGGACTTGCCCCATCTGCTTGGAATACACCCTCATTTTTCTCAGTCGAGCACTCAAATAACCAAAGTCTGGTTTCAACCTGCTTCAACCACATTTAACAGCTGGTAATGTACACAGAGGGGGGGATAACATATATGTAATCACTCTATTACTGAAAAAAGGAAACACATCACAGCTGAGCTGTCATGCTTACGTTAAAACCTGTGACCCCTGAAGAAGTTCACTATGGTCGTCATACTTTGAATTCTGTTAAAATTCAATTCTGGTTTATTCTAGCCTTCGTCCTGATACTGTATTATTTTTTATTCTAATCACCACACTATATCAATCCCTCCCTACTTCCGTTGTTTTCTGCAGCATGATAGAAAACCACAGATGGATCCAGATTGTCAGTTTGTCACTTACACTAAGGCTATAAGACTGTGGAAGACACCAGAAACATCTGAGCGCGAGCACAGCAGATTGCGCTTTATCGTTCCAGAACACTCGGTACCTTTAAAAAAAAAAAATTGACACTGTGTTTCTACTTGGTTCAGATAAAAAGTGAAGAGGGAGAGGCTTTGCGCTGGCTTAAATATAGAATTGGGTGTAGTTGAACTTAATGGAAACTGGTAAGAGTAGAGTTGTCTTTCCTGAGCATGTCTTCACTTGGCGGAAAACATTTCCAGCAAACCTTATGAAACACTTAACATAATGTTACCATAGTCACACAGCCTATTTGCAATTCTATTGTGCCTAATGTGCCTAAAAACCAGACACAACTGTGTACAACAGTAGCATTTATATATATATATATAGGTAAAAATTACATGTTAGATGACAGTAAAGGCATTTATAATGTCACAAAATATTTCTTTTTATATTTCTATCATTGTTTCCATAATATATTAGGCAGCCCAACTGATTTTAACATTAATAATACTAAGCATTATCAGTATTATCAAGTATTATTAAATATTTCTTGGGCAAATCAATATATTAGCATGTTTTTGTAGAATCTTGTGACACTGAGGATGCAGAAGTGATGATATTACACATTAAAATCTATTAAAATTTTAATTTTATTAAAATATATTTTAACATTATTTTACAATATTTTTCTAAATAACATATAAACATATTTTTTTAGAAAATATGTTTCTAAAACGTATCTAACTAATCCCAAACTTGGTATAGCATATAAATTGTATATAATGAATAGAATTTATATATATATATATATATATATATGGAAAGAACATTTTACAATTCAAAGAGAGAAGAACCAAATCACATTTTTTGGGATGAGCAAAATATTTGAGCAGGATAATTATAATCTACAGTTTTTCAGTCTCTTCAGTTACAAATGTGGGCATGTTCTATTCACAAATTATGTTGGCAAAGCCTCTGGTGTCATATTAGCTGTAGTCGATATAGAAATCATTAATTCCACATTCCTAACTTGTTAACAAAATGTGTAGGTGGCTGGAATGTGTGAGGGCTTGTACGGAGTCATTATCCCAAGGACAACATCTCCCAGTCACATCATTTGAAATAAACTGGATCACCAATTAGATGTGCATTCCAGATGCTTCGCAGGAAGTTAATCATCAGATGTTTACAAGGCTGATTCTGAAGCATATTTGTCTGGTAAATGAATCTTTCCATCTACAATTCTGTCTGTCCATCTTCAATTTAAAACCTCTCCGAGTCTGACCCTGTGAATACAGACAAGCAGGAGATATGAAAATAATTCAGAACCAAAACAAATGGTGTCATCTAATTAAAAACAATATTACAGGAATGCTGAAGTAATGATTCCTCTCAGGGGTTGTATTCCATCCTTTTAAGACAGGGCATGTAAAGTTGTTGGCTAGTTTAAAACAGGGATGTGGCTGCTATCACTCAAAACTCCCGCCCCTTCCCACCCCCTGTAAAGTATATAAAGCACTTAGGTTTTTCTGTGAAACTCAGACCATTAGCAGTGTCACAGCTGAGTACTCATCCCCAGCCAACCAAGCTCTGGATGCTACTTGGAAATACACAATAATACGGACTTCACCATCACCACTTTTCGAGTCAGTTCTAGAGACCGACTGAAATTATCAGGTATGTTTTCTTGGTTTGCAATTCTGTGGATTTTTGGCTTTGGTGACCTCAAAGGTCAAAAACATTTTTTTATGGCAAGACATTGTCAATGCTACTAAGGTGCACTTGACTCCACAGACAAGCATAAGACTTAATACTGGGAAACGGCATGGTTGAGCAAAACTTTACCTCTGTGTAACATTGAAAATAAATGAATGACTAGTGTGGAGTCAACCAGGAACTGAAAGATCACACCATTTGGACGTTCAGTACTCATGAGGTGTGAGGAGAGAAAATTAGCATGCTTTTGGTATGACTAATTACATTTCTGCATGTTCTTCCACAGTTTCCATTCACAATGAACTCGGTGCTTCAGAAGGCTTTCCTGTGGTGTGCGCTGACAGCTCTTCTGCCAAGCATCACGAGTGCAAAGCCTCTGAATACGGATGGTTTGAGAAGGTACGTTCATGACTGAACCGCCCATCTCATTCAAAATGCCCTGGTTTTGAATCAAATCTAATGGTTTTCTCTTGTCATCGGCAAGGCTCAGCGTTTGCCTTCAGGGTAGGGTGAGGAGAGAAGTCCACAGCTTGTCCGAGAGGAGCGAGAGCGAATCAGCAGCTTTGCTGACTCAGAGGAATGGTGCTACTAAGTCATTTGTACCACAGCACAGGTATGTCACGTTCTTTGATTATATAGATACATGTGAAGGTCAAACTGACGAATGATTTTCATTAAAAGGAAACAGTTTATCATTATCATAGCATCAATGCTACTTTTGAATGTTACTTTGGATATACTGAAACAAATAATAACATTTAAAATGTTAGTCGAATATCCAACTATAAAAAGGTTTTAGAAAAGACAGTTGAGCACATTATTAAAGACAGGATTTAGCAGGAGAACTAACTGCTTTCTGTTTCTCTCCAGGAATGTGAGGGTAAAGCGTACAGAGCCTGCCTACTCAGTTAAAAGAGTGGAAAGAGCGGGCTGTGTCCTGTCTACCTGCTCGGTGCACGAACTGGCCCACCTGTTGAATATAATCAACACAAAGACGAACAACGCCCCTCTTGATAAGCTCGGCTCAAAGGGCTATGGACGGAGGCGGAGACGCTAGCTCCATCAAACCTCCCCGCGCTAACTTTCCACGAAGGCCGTCTAAAGCTGGCATGGGTTCAATCTCTCCATTAAAGGACAACCCAGGAACACCTCTGCGGTTTGTCCTGAGCCTTTTCTTTCTATTGGCTCGGTTTACTGAGATACTTCTGATACTACCTTTGCTGAACATTAGTGTACTCTCTTCAGGCACAAAGGAGAAACTGGAGCATCCTTCTCTCCATCCTCTGCCTGATGGGTTGGACTGAGAAGGATTCAGGTCACTTAAAGTGGTTGTGGAAAATAGGAATGCTATCAGTTGGGGGGAAAAATTGCACACACACACACACACAAAAGAAAAGAAAAAAAAGTGTGGGTCTAAGGCAATACAACACCGCGGTCAATGCTCTGTGCATGTGTTTAGCATTCTTGTCATTCAAATGGAGCTTTGGGACTTGACTCTCTGTCTCTTCTGCAGCACTGATGCGCCCCCTGCTGGAGGAAGGAAGAAACAGCCTAGAACTCTGGCCAGCCCAAACTTACATTGAAAAGGACGGGGAGAGAATAGCAAGACGAGGGCAAAGGAAAGGATAACTTTTATGACTTATCAAGCTATTTACCTTGGAGGACCAATGATGAAGAACGGAGAGAGAGAGAGAGAAAGAGAACTTTTTATGGAAGAAATTATTGTGTTGTCCTCAAGGACATCCACATACTTGAAGACTGATTTATATATACTGTGGGAGCTGTGCAATATTTCACTTTAATATTATGTAGTCTATTATTATTGTGTACAAAAATGTATATTATGAAAATACCGTATCTTAAAAGTTCATATTTATATCTATTCCGTACGTGTAGCCTATTCTTAAGAAACTATTGTATAAGAAAAGGGGCATCTATAGTTTATTTTGAAATAATATTTTGTTTATCCTATAAGTTTGTATCTTTATAATGAGAATGTTTTCCCAAATGAATCATTAAATAATGTGACATGTTAATAACCTATTAAACTCCAGCAAGAGTGAGTAAGGAAAATTTGTCTGTGTTTTTTTCATTATTTCCATGGCAGCTGTCGGTACTTTACCTTGAAAGAAACCGTAGTAATTCAATATCAAGTGGACCGAATGAACTTTTAAAACTGTGATGCAATCTAAAATGGTGAACTGAAATTACAGTTGTAATGCCTCATTTCTTTAAAACAATAAAGTTTCGCTTTTCAATTGCTGTGACTTAAATAAAGTTCACACTATAAAATAAAAAAATAGCTAAAATATCTTCAAACAAAAGACAAAACAGTTTCATTTAATGGTCTGTGGGAAAAATAAGAACTACAAGAGTTACATTACAAATCCGGCAGAGGGCGCGTTCCCTTCAATTATCATACACTCTAAGTATAACACATTCATCGTAATTTAAAAATAGCAAAGGGAGGGGTAGAAAAATGTAGAACACCCATAAAATCAAAGTAAAGATAATTCAACTGCCGCTTAACCTACAGATAAAATGTCAGTCTTGTAAAACATCGTTCGTGTGTTGAGCTGTGAGTCAAGCGAAACAGACCACTTCCACATCATCTTTCTAATTAAAATTTAAAAAATGAAAACCTGCATTTAAAAGAATTGCACTTCTCAAAAATATGCTCAAAATAATCTCCACCCACGTGATGAATCGGCGGCGCTCATCCACGCGCGAGACTGTGGCGTCTGTGGAACGTATGTTTATATATATAAAAATTTAAAAGCGACACAAATAAGCCTGAAATGTAGCATCAGTTACACTTCTGGGTCATCTCAGTGCCAGTTCTCTGCTCAGATGAATAGAAATTAGAATGGCATGTGTATTGTGTACACAGTAACATAACCTAAACATGACTTGTGTGCGCTCGTTTTGTTTTAAAGCTGCAAATATTCTGTATGTCTAGACTATATTACAAAAAAGTCTCCTTAAACATCCTGAGAAGATATGCAAAACACAGTTAAAGTTTCAGAGAAATGAAAAAACCAGACAAGAATCAGTGAAAACAACGTTTCCACTACAAGCACTGAAAGGGTTAAGCGTTGTGACATTTTTTACTTGCAGATGTAACTTGAAAGAACCTTGAAGCATATTTTCACACCCACTGAGTGCTGCACTACAGAGCACAGCAGAGTATCTCAGGGGACAGTCACACACACACACACACACACACACACAGAGAGAGAGACAGCAGTACTACAGAGAAGAAAGGAGTAAGGTAAGTTGGTAAATATCTCTTTAAAATAAAGTTTTGTAACCTATGGCCTCTTTTCAAGCATCTCCTGCAGGTCTAAACCTGTTGTGGGCTTATGCCTCGTTTCACACTACTTTTCTTGAGTCTAAGTCCATGTACATAATTTTGCTCTGTCTCTGTCTTACATTGTTTACATATCTCCCTTTGTAAAATGGATTAACCTTTAAAACTGGTGTATGGTACAGTTTTTATCAGGGGTGGTGACATGTTTTGAATGTTCAGGCATTTCCTTATTCAGAACTGTTCTTGTAGATAAGGAAAGATGGTGAATAACAACACTCTAGCATTAACGAGTGACGTGATTAGAATATTCAGTAAATAAACTAATATAATAACAATAACTTATGTGTTTTGCTTTATATCTGACGTTATAGTAATAGACTCTGCCAGATTGTTAGTACTTACAAATTTCCTTTTCCTGTTTTTGTATACCACAAGTAAACTGAGAGGTAAACATCCCGTGCTAATGTAATAATTTTATATAAAATTAACAACGCATACATTTTTAATGTGAAATCTTTCAGGCATATTCCTGCAATGCATTTTAAGAATATAAGGAGTTTGCCTCTGTCTCTCAGGTTAAAAGTTTCATAGATCGTGTTGCATCTACTACTCTGTGCAAAATGAGCAGAAAAGGAACTACTCTATCCAAGCAACAATCAACGCCCAGCTTAGGGAGGGGTAAGTTTGGCATGATATATGATAATATTGTATCTGAATACTATGTTAAGTTGAAATTGTGTGCACAAATGCCAGTGTGCAGGTTCCACTGGAACAAACTCCTAAAAAGGTGGTCTGCAGACGTATTGTCTGGTGTTGTCACTCAGTCAAAGTAGGTTAAAAGCACAGCTTGGCAAGGTGTCTGTAACATTCTTTGCAAGCATGTCATAAAGACCTCTATCAAAAGAGCCTTGTGCGTTTCTATAAATAACCTATTTGCAAGTGTCGTGCCAAGTGTCGATGACTCGTGCGAGCCTCAATGACTTTGCAAAAATGTTTGTTTTCATTTGAAGCTATTAAAACAGTTTACTTGCACTTAATGACATGCAAAAATATAGTAATTTAATGGTTTGATGACATGAAATTAGAGTTAACTTTACCCAAATGCTGCTAAAAAGGAAGCGTACTGCATATGTATGGCAGTAAGTGGGCTGCACTTTTATGTTAAAGTGAAAGCAAGTTACTTCCTCCTTTGAGGTGGTGGAGAAAGTAAGTTGATCCCCTAGACTTGGGGAAATGTGAGGTAAGAGGAGGGGGCATAGGCTCAGTAGGCTGGGCAGGTATAGAGCCAGTGCTGCGGTGCAGGGCGGAGTTCAGCTTCTCCCAATTGTTTCACTACGAATGAGGAAAAATCGGAGGAGACACGGTGTTAATAGGTGCTATTCTGTCTGTCATGCTCTATATGCTCTACGAGACAACTCTGTGGTAGCCTGACCTTCTGAATGCGCAGGTAAATAAATGCTCTCAGTGGAGTTTCTCCGAATTGAGAAAGTTTTGCTCTTATATTGTAAGCCTTGTGTTGTTCCATGCTCTTTTTCAAGGTCTAGCAAAACAAGGTGAGCGTAACGTCAGCCAGAGTGGTGCATGAATACGTGATGATGTTTAGAACAGAATATTCCTCTGGGTTATGTGCGTGTCAGCTTTGTGCTTTCCAGAAGCTTACTAATAATACTGCACTTGCAGTTTACTGGTTGTGTTGACTTAAAAAGGAGTAACCCGTGACTCTGATTACCTGTGCAGGGTAGGGCATAGTTGGTGCAGGCTGCTTTGAATTCAGGCTGTCATACATGGCAAGTTACTAAGGTTGAGCTTGGGAATGTAAACATGGCTGTTAGTGCCATACAGGGTATATTTCATGTTAAGCCATAGCATATGCAGCCTTTTTTTAAAGGTTGAGTAATGTTTCTGGAACATGAGTGAGCCAGGGCCAAGACAATGTTATTTCCTTATAAATGCATAGGGGCTGGGAAATTACCTCAACAGCTCACAAGCTCCAGAACCTGCCAGCTTTTAGAATGATCTCAGGTTCAGGACCCAGCTTGTTGTGATGCCAAGCTCTCTGCTGACATGCTGCTGTCAGATGCTTTAAATAGGGGGGAACGGGGTACTCAAGACTGGAAAACACGGAAGACCTAGAAGTGAAGACACAGTTAGAAAACAGCAGGAAAATAGGGAGTCCAAAGACAGAGATCCAGTAAAACCATGGCAAAAATAGGTGCTGAAGGTAAGAGAAAGTGTGTATTCCAACATTTGGTACAATTGGGCTGCTCAAGCAGAATAATAGGGGTCAGAGACAGTTAAAAGACTGGACATTGGAAAGGTCAAACCAAAGTAGGAACTAAACTGTGGCAAGCTTTTTTTTTCAATAGAAAGGTGACATGTTGGTTGCACGTGTTTAACAATAGTTCAACAATAGCATGATTCTTCTGACAAAATGGGTATTTTCAATGGGTTAAAGATGAGTTTAAACAAATAAGTAATTGTTGAAACAATTGTTTATTTTATGTTATATATTTTTGTATTTTACAAATTAATATTTTAATATTATACAAGAATTTTATTTATATTTTTATAAAAAAACACACACACACACACACACACATATATATATATATATATATATGGTTGATTTTCATTCTACTCTATTCTGATCTCTTGATATAGAAATAATTACAAATGTTATGTTTATATATTAAATATATTTATATATAATATAAAATACAAGAATATAAAATACATGCACAGTACACATACATGTATTGTATGTAAACGAAAACATTTATTTTGTATGTGATTAACCATGATTTAATTGTTTGACAGCACTACAACTAATATAGAAAATAATAAAATATTACTTAAGTAATATAAAATTATAAAATGATATATACAAATAAATATTATCTACGTATAATATATTTTGTACACTACGTTATGTTCTGTATTTTCTTCTCACTTCCATGTGTAAGAGTTAGCTGTTCTAGAAGTGCGGTGAAAGTGACGTCTGGTATTTAGGTTTCCTAGATGGGCAGGGCTGGGAGTAGCCTGGGAGTCATTTATCTGACAGGCTTGTCATGCTTCTATATCCAAAGCTTGTGGACTGTTGACAGTGCAGTGGAATATCCAGTTACATGTCAACACAGGTGGAAATCAACAAACTCGCATCTGACTTCATAACCCCATCTGCCATTAAAAACAGTTTATTGGCATATGCTTTATAAGCATAGTCTCTCCGTTCAGCTGACGTAATCTCTGATGTGATATGGGAAACAGAATGGTGGCCAAGATGTGGGAATTGATATGAAACTACGACCTACTGGACAAGATGTAAACTGATAGCACAATGAGTCTGTGTGAAGGCAGTGTCGTGTGGTTTGTCTGGTGAAGTCGACTGTCACTCTTTTACTAGTGGTATAGAGCATGTGAGATAAAGAATATAAAAACAGCAGAAAATGACTCAAAATACTTGCATTTAATTTTTAAAAATAATTACTTTGCCTTCCACTTAACAGGGGTTTTCAAACTCTATGAAGGCCAATATAAGAGGATCCCTTTCAAAAAATATAAATGTTTTAATATAATTTAATAAATAAATAAATAACATATATTGTGTGAGGAAAATATCATGCACATGTTGTTTCCAACATTAATTAATTTACTTATCAATAAATATTTAGTTTTTTATAAAGTTAGAATGGTATATATATTTGTAAATAAAAAACAGATTTATTAATTTAAAAAAAAATACTATTTCTTGCTGTTTACAACTGTTGAATTAACGTTTCTTGTGTTAAATATTATTTATTCCATATTTTGAAATCAGACTGCAACTGTTAAAAATATAGCATACAACATTTCAATATATTATTTTAATTTTGACAACCCAAATGCTTGTGTGAAAACCCTGATACAACGCCTTTCTTGACTTTAGTGTGCCTTTACTTCAAGTGTTGCATTTAAAACCTAACCACAACGTTACACATTGTAAATGTGCTGCACAAACTTCTGCTTCACAGTGTTAGTTGTTCAAGTCTTCTGATGTATGAAAGGGCAATGATACAATATTTGACATGCTCTTGATAATCTCACACAAACATGATTTCTCAGGATTATCCTTGAACAACTTTGATTGCATGCTAAGTTAATAAAGATGCATGCCATGCTTGCCATGTGCTATGTGCAGTTTCCTGCGAGAGGACAACAACAACTGCTCTGAGGCTTTGGGAATCTAGTGACTGACCTCAGGACTTAGTGAACCTCACAAATACCTGACTCAGACCAAGGCACAAGATGTAGAGTGAAACCTGAACTGCGTAGACAGATACTTGAGGACATGTTTATAACCATGATTTGTGCAGTTGCAAAACCACATTAGCTTACACATACACATAAATATTTCACTGCGACATTAAATTAAGTTTATTTTACCACCTTCAATAATGGTTTAACATCATGGCAAAATACAGCAGTTCATTTCTTATGTTATGTTGTAAAAGTCTCAATTGTCAGGTCTTGGCAAAATGTTCGTAACGCCGCTCTTTATGGTTATTCGCATAACACATACACGCAGTACAATTTCATTTAGTCTTGTTTGAGCATGGTAAGAGATTTTGTGGAATAGATAAGTGCTTGTGATTGAGAAGCTGATGAAAATGGTAACACCCAGAGTATACTCAGAAAACTTTGAACAAATGTACACAATGTACAAAACAAGCTGTTCCTACCACCTGAACCTATCAATAGAAAGAACCAACATTCTTGGCGTCTCTTTATTGGCACCTCCTTGCAGAAATGCCGCGTCAGTTTACGAAGATCTCCCTCAATGAGGTGGATGAGAGAGTGCGACTCTTGGCTGAGAAAGTCTACGCTTCAGCTCTGAAGGAGGAAGACAATAAAAACACCTTGTCCATGTTCACCGTCCCCGAGGACTGTCCCATCGGCTTGCATCAGGCCAAAGAGTGGGAGCTACGCAAAGAGATACAGGAGGAGAAATCAGTGGAATCAGTCAAGAGGTCAGTAAACTCAAATACTGTACGGGACGTCCACCCAACTTGCATTAATATGATATTGCAAATGTATTTATTATGCCGCGTGCTTAATTTTAGGAAACAGAGTTTCAAGCTGATGCGATCCCAGTCGATTTCCTTGCAACTCCCAGTTGGTCAAGAATGGGCAATGTCTGTGATTTCACCCCTGCTGACCCCGTCCTCACCTATAGAAGCCCTGCCAATCAATATCCCAGAATTCCAGAGGGTCACCATCAGTGGAGACTACTGTGCCGGGGTAGGAGACTAATGGTTTTATATATACATGCACTTTAAATATCAATGTGTGTGGTCTATATAATAATGCATATTTGTATTTATATTTATACACACACAGTAATATAAGGGAATTAAGTAAGTGAATAAACAGGCCTGAGCATTTAATTTGAGTCAAACAGCTATGAATTTGTCATGCAAAATAGAGTACAAGCTAGTTCAGTTATTATTTGCATGACCAGTTTAGGTGTGTTTTCAAAGTCAAATACTTTGAGTGCAGTGGTAGATTAATAGACTAATTTATGATGAAATCATTATGAGTGAGTGTCCATGATGCAATGATTACTGTTTGTATATTCGAGCAGGAATAGATTATTTTGCATGTGTCCACATCTGTCACACAAGCTTATAGATACTTTCAAAACTGTAAAAAGTAATATTATAGAGGTACGTACACTACATTAATACAGTTATTGGATTGGGATCAGTGAGATTTTATCATTTATTTATTTTTAATTGAGAAGGATGACTCAAGGATGTATTTAAGAGTCAAAACTCTTATAGATTAAGAACTATTTTAAATAAAAGCATTTCTTTTGAACCTCTTCAAACAAAACAATTAGTAAGACATCTATTAAAAAATGACTTTCAACATACTGAATCTGAGTGTTTTAGGTAAAAAAAAAAAAAAAAACGAGAAAAATTTCTGTTTTGCCATCAAAGTAATAAATTACAGTTCAAAAATATATTGCAATATAAGTTATTTTAACTTATACTCTTTTTCAATATAACTATTTTTACATAACTTAAAATGTTTTTTTTTTTAAACTTAAAAAACTTTAAAAAACCCTACCAACCCTAAACTTTTGAACTGTAGTATATAAGCTGGTGCACTCCTAAAAACAGACAATATTTAATCTATGATCACTTCTGACAGATAACAGTCGAGGACTATGAGCAAGCTGCAAAAACCCTGCTGACAGCACTCTTCATCAGAGAAAAATATTCTCGGCTGGCATATCACCGCTTTCCCAGAACAACAGCCAAGTTTTTAAGAAGTGCCAATAATGAGAAATGGAGCGAAGAGGAAGAAGTGCTGCCGGGTATGTCATAATCGGCAGCAGTGCATGCAGACGTAATACACAATTAACTGTTTAACAGCTATGGGCTGACGTTAGTGTTAAATTACTGCACTTAATATTCTGTCTCAAACTGATTCTATAAACAACCATTCATGTTTCTATTTATAGCAGGATATAAATATAATATCACATCAGATCTAAAAGTTCCCTTTATGCTTTATTTCCACGGCAACAGATATGTGCCCCGCTCCAAGTGATGGTGAGGATCCCTACAGTATGGAAGACCTTCCACAGAATCTGGAATATTCCCTGAGGATGAAAGATGGAATCATACATGTCTACGATAATGAAGATGCGTTAAAACAAGATCTGCCGCGGAGCTTGCCATATCCTGACCTGGAAACCTTTGCTATTGACATGAGCCATGTCCTTGCCATGATTGCAGATGGACCAACGTGAGTTTCGACATGTCATACTTTTGCAAAACCTCAAACCCTAACTTAAAGGAACAGTTTATGCAGAAATGAAAATCTGCTGTAAATGCACTCACACTCAGGCCATCCAAGATATAGATGAGTTTGTTTCTTCATCAGTACAGATTTGGAGTAATTTAGTGTTACATCACTTGCTGACCAGTGGATCCTCTGCAGTAAATGGGTGCCGTCATAAACTGCTGATAAATAACACAATAATCCACACAACTCCAATCCATCAGTTAACATCTTGTGAAGCAAAAACTATGTTTATAAAAACAAATCCATCATTAAGGCGTTTTAACTTTGAAACAATGCTTCAAATCCCTGCTATAGTCCGTAATCTATAATATTTCGTCAGTTGCAATAAAGAAACAAACTTGTTTACATGTTGTATGGCCTGAAGGTGAGTACATTTTCAGCCAGTTCTCATTTTTGTGTGAGCTATTTCTTCGACGCAACACATCTTTAATAAAGGAAATACATTATTTAGACGTTTTCTCTTTTATAGAAAGACCTATTGTCACAGAAGGCTTAACTTCCTGATGTCCAAGTTCCAGCTACATGAAATGCTCAATGAGATGGCAGAGTTAAAGGAACTGAAAAGCGTTCCTCACAGGGACTTCTACAATGTCAGAAAGGTATTCCTAATTTTTTTCTATTTACACTACTTACTGTATAATGGTGCTTTTCACTTCTAAATATACATATTTCTGAATATTCAGGTTGATACACACATTCACGCAGCTGCCTGCATGAACCAGAAGCATCTACTGAAGTTCATCAAGGACTCTTATAAGACAGAAGCAGACCGGGTGGTGCTGGAGAAGGGCGGAAAGAAATTCACCCTTAAAGAGGTGTTCGAAAATCTGAAAATGGACCCATATGATCTCACAGTAGACTCACTGGATGTACACGCGGTATGTAGTTCACATTACGTAATTTGCAATTGTTAACAGAAAAGATCTGTAATTAAAAAAATTGCGTTATTGTTTGTTACAGGGCAGACAAACGTTTCATCGCTTTGATAAATTCAATTCCAAATACAACCCAGTAGGTGCCAGTGAGCTCAGAGAGATCTACATCAAAAGCGATAACTACATCAATGGAGAATATTTTGCACGTCTAATCAAGGTAATCAACTCGCGTACTGATTTAACTAATACATAAGCTAAAATAAACAGTCAGAGCATTCAGATTATTTTTAAGCAGGAAACAATCAAATTGTTATTGTTCTGAACAGGAGGTTGCCAGGGATCTGGAAGAAAGTAAATATCAGCACGCAGAACCCCGTCTCTCAATTTACGGCCGAGCACCTGAAGAGTGGAGCAGCCTGTCCAAATGGTTTATCAAGCAAAAGTTGTACTCCCCTAACATGAGATGGATCATACAGGTGCCAAGGATCTAGTAAGTCCTCCTCAAATGTAACTTAACATACCAATTAATAAATACAAATTATGTAATATAAAATATAAGATGTCATATCTTTTTTAAGTAATAATGAAAAATGTGTATAT
>JAUCNO010000318.1:7060687-7090633 GCA_032353835.1 Enteromius viviparus | reverse complement strand
CGTTTATTCCCATTAATTCCCGTTAATTCCCATGGAAAGTTTCCATCTTTGAAAATTCCGGGAATTTTGCAACCCTACTCCAGGGTCACATATTTGTAAACAATGTCAGTTCCCATTGACTTCCATTGTACTTTTTGTCTATTAAACGATAGTCAGTGGGAACCATTTGGTTTGGTCCAAAATGGGGGTGAGTAAATGATGACAGCACATTCATTATTTGGCTGTAATCCATTCATAAATCATGCTAATGAATCACAGATTCTTACCACTTGTCAATACACTTCTGACAGAAGCTGTGTGCACAGGGCAGAATAAGGTCTGCTTTCCCATCCATGCAGATACAGCATTCTTCCTCATCAGTCAACTGTTTGACCCTATTACCGAGCAAATTATGCTTGATGAGACAATGAGTCATCTATTATGAATCATAACATCAGGTGCAGATTTGGTAAACAGAACACAATGCTTTCTGTAAAGTACCTGCCCATCCACATGCTGGCCTGGCAGGTGTCTTCTGATGACAGCGGTCCAGAGGATCCCTCTGCTGCAGCCTCTGAACAAAATACTTCAGCTGCCTGACTCGTGATGTCTTTGTAGAGCTGGATAAACTGGTACAGATTCATAATACGGGAGGCCTCTACCATTCCATCCTCCTTGTTAATCTACAAGCACACAGAGAGAGCAGTAACAATTTCCATCCCACCCTAGACAAACATAAAAAATGCAGTACAGAGAAAATTACTATATTCTTTATTTTCATATTAATATATTTTACCTATGAATTCATAATCTCACCTTTGTGCACACTATTCTCACAGCAACTTTCCATAATGCTGTCGCATCAGATCCTGGCTGTACCTCAAACAAAAGATGTTTCTTTTGGCCAGAGGCTAGTTTAGCAGTTCTGTGTATAACAAAAATTTAATCATATTACCCATTGCATCACATCAAACTGGATGATGTGCATGTTTTCAGTTTAAACTCCAAACTTAAAAGTAAGCAGGAAATATAGTGTTTTTATCTTTTTTTTTTCTAATAAAAATCATACAATTACTAATTATTAAAAACTCTTCATATGTTTATTTTAATATTATTTAATTAACATAAAACAGTTAATTTAGGATTTTAGAGTTTATTGCATTGTCATAGTGAAAAGTTGTAAAATTTGTTACAACTTTACACAGAACAGGTTACTAAGAGATTTGTTTCACACCAAAATTAAGCACACTGTTTACATTTTGTGGCTAATTTAAATTTTTTTGAATTATAAGTGCCTTAATTGTAGATTTTTTGTACTAAAGTTTGAACAACAATTTCCTAACATCTCACTTACACATCATTGAGCTCTGCTACACGACCCAAGAACTCATCATAGGTAAGGTAGCCACTGTCACGCACTAGCCCCACATGTTTGATCAGTTTCTCAGGGAGTCTGGTCATTGCCTGGCCAGAAAACTGCTGGCCCATCTTGGCTCCAGATGGAGCGCTGCTCCAAAACAACTCTAGACCTCATTCACTGCTGGAGGCTCTAGATAAGGGAATGTTGACATGACACATCATGCAGTGTGAAGTTCAAAACACTTAAAATGTGCTTAAAAGTGTTAAAAGAAATTGTGGTGCTCCATTACAGAACTTTAATATTTCTTTTTAGGGTCATAGAAGGTGGGGTCCAAAACTCTGAGACCACATTGAAAAATCGTAATAGAGTTTTGGGTTAAATTTTGTTGAAATATGTAGATCATTTTTTAATACATGTGATTTTGTGACATTAATCATGTAAACTTTCTTGCTCAAAATATAGGCTACATAAAATATAAAATGCTTTGATTTGTTTTGAATTATTCTCAAATCAAAGGGATAACAGTTGTGTTGTTGTTGTTGCTGCTGAAAACGTAATTTTTAACTGCAGAGAAATGGAAAATGAAACATGGACCCCCACTGTCCATTTTTCACCTTAAAACATTGATCAAAATGAAAATTATGTTTATGGTATTAGTCAGCAAGTTACCTACAGACACACATTATGAACGTGATGTGCTAAAAAGCATGGCCACAAATGCTGATATTAAATGACTCATTACTCATGTTACATCATAGATACCGACGAAGGTCATATGTTGTTAGTGACATTAATCACGAAACATGTATTTCATAATATATTTACACCAATAACGTTACTTACGAAATGAACATGTTTATCTTCTCGCCTAATCTATTACTTACCAATACAAGCTAAACGTCTTTCAGAAGACGTAACAACCAAGCAGACAAGTGAACCATATGCATATGTTTCATATTATGAAAATGCAATTTTAAATATAGACGAGGCTGATATAAAACATTTACTGTAGCTACTAGTGTTAGCTCGGCTAGCCAAAACAATACCAAAAGACCGCAACGGAAACACGCTCAATACTCAGTATAAGCTACAAACGTACGTGAAACCAGAGAAATGGAAATAAATGACTACAAACCTGCTGGCATTTGTTTTATCCAAGCAAATATTCGAGATGACAAGTCGGATGATAACAAGAAAACATTGACGCTGGTTGATGATGTCACGAGAGTACGCTCAGTGTGAAATCTATTGAACCTTGATACAGACAACAAGTAGCCTACAGCTAAGGAATTTGAAAATACAAATTATTACCATTGATTAGATTATATAATCTTATCATACAGCACCATAAGAACAGCAAACGGAAAAAGTAGCCTAGCATGTGAACACTTTTTCCACCAAAAAAATAAAAGATGTTCCGAGTCCATGTGAATTTCTTTGAATTTCTTTCTGCAGGGTTTTTACAAAAAAAGCAGTTTTTTTAGCATAAGTTCGGTTCTTCTTCCATTTGAAGGATGATGTTGTATTTCCTATTGTTGTTGTCTTTGCTGGTCTGTTCTGGAATACAATGCCTCTCACTTATTCGCTTCCACATCTCGGTTTCAGTATTCTCTTCTGCGCTCATTCTGGTCCAGGATGTAAACAGTCCTCTTTTACTAAAGCAAACCACACTAGTCAGTGAATAGTATGCATGAAATAGTTTTCTCATGACAGTGGATTAAACACTTACATTTTGAAATACAAAGCTACTCCTGCCACTGCTAGCAATAACAGTGACACAATGGAAATGATGACAAGTGTTTGGGTATCTGCTAAAATATAAAAAAGACAAAAGAGAGTGATAAAAATATGCGCAAAGGACTTAAATTATTAAAGAGGTGATGTAAGTTTCAAAACCCAACCTCTAATGGATGGTCTGTCGGGCGTAGTGGTTTGGGACAATGCGGGATGAGCCGTTGGAGTTGAACTATGCTGAAGTAGAAAATGAGAGGAAGATGAGGTTGAAAATTCGGGTGAAGTTGAAGATGAAAAAGACTGAGAGCTTGTTGTTGTCTGGGAACTGTCACTGAAGTTAGAAAGATTAAGTGTTACAAATGTTGAGGAGGAAGTGTTGAAAGTAAAGAAAATGGATGGGGTGGATGTATGTGGAGGAAGGGATCTAGATGTGTAGGCAGAAGAAGAGGTTGACTTAATGGATGATGGATGGGTTGTTTCAGTGGAATAATGGTTGTTTGATGGTGTTCTCTCTTCTGTTGTAGATTGAGGCCTGCTTGATGTTGTTTCGAATGATGCATCAGGACCTAAAGGTGCATTTTAAGAGATAATTTACCGACAATCCTAGTAGATTTATTTACTGATTTCAAGTTTAAAATTACATGTTAGTAAAAAAAAACATCCAGATTCCATCATTTTAAACCTAATTATTCCGAATTACAGAACACTGATTATTATGATGAATGTATTTTCAGAAACATATTACAGCCTATATATAATTACCTGCTAGCTTAAAACAGTAAACGTCAAACATTTTGCTGATGTCAGCTCTCCAAACAGCAACGCCTAACTGGCCTTTACCACATTTTTCGCTTTTCTCGATTCGGGGAATTACTGCGATTTGCTCCTCAACCCAACCATACCTGTGTGAAAACAAGAAATCTTCCAAGAGTGCAATCTTTTTTTAGAAGAAACAGGACCTGTAGAGTTCAAATATAACTTCTAAATATTACACACACAATCACATTTCTATTCTGATAGTGACAATACATATAACAAAATTCATTACATTTGGGTATCTAGTGTATTTGTAGGTCTGTGTCCTAGACATTCATGTCCATATTATATTTATTTTAAAGGAGTTTTTAAAGTGACATATATAAGGCATCCAGGCAAGGCAATATTATTTAAAAACAAGAATCATATTTCCTAAAAGCGCAGATCAATACCATATATCTACAATCATATTTTAAATTTGACATTAAATAAATAAATCTCATTAAATTATGATTTACCTGCATGTCTGTAAGCCATTTTTGTTTGCTGTTTCCATTTCAGCCTTTGAAGCAATTCTCATTTTAATAGCCTCACATGCTTCTTTGGCTGTGGTGGCATTAAAACTGTACATATTGCTTTTGGTTTGGATTAACAATACTCCAGAAATGCCATCATGTGTAGGAACTAAAAGCAACCAACAAAATATGTTTTTTAAAAAAGTGCAAATAAAATTATACAATTGCATTTAAATCAACAGAACAAGAAAAAGATAAACCTACCTTTGATTTGATTTACATCCAGACAGAGTGTGCTTGTAAATAAGAAGAGCGGTAGACAAAATTGTAACCAGACTCTAGCCATGACTGCAGAACATGCCACAATAAGTTCAGAAGTTTGAACACAATCATTCTGATGATGCTGCAGAAAGAAAATAGGAAACAGGAGGTTGAGGATGATCTGTAAGATGACCTTCAAAATAAGGGCATTTAAAGCTTGGACAGAGAACAAATAAAAAACTTTCATTTCCTGTAGTTGTGCACTAGTTATGTTAATTATATTTTAAATCATTTGATAAATCATGCATATTGTTGGAAGTTGTCCTGACTCTGTAAAGTATATAAATAAAGTCTCTCTCTCCCTCTCTCTAAAACATATTATAATTACTAGACATTTAATTCAAATTGAATTCAATGCAAATGTTGACTTTTGTTCCTTTCAATGTGTCCTTGGACGAGTGATTTTATAAGCCTGATGTGTAGCATGTGTGATGTTAGGAGAAGACTGCTGAATTAATCTTCCTGCTTCCTTCTGCAGGTCATTTTTTCCAGGGTTGTCTGTGATTCTTAAGGCTAAATAAACAGAAGTCTCATTCCCACGTCACTTTCAAATCAACCAGCCAAGTTGCATGCTATTGCGGGAGGCTTTGGGACTGAGAATAGTGAATTACAGGCTAGTGATGACTTGTCAAGCATGCAGCGAAACATAGAAAGCATCTCCTCTGAATTAACGTCCACAGGGGCGGCATAGAAAATTACAGGAAGTTAAGCATCCTGTACGATTTTTGCAGAGTCATATAATTATCTTATTTCCAAATTCCTGAATTAGAACATAAACAGATTTTTCCTTAATTTTCTGAGAGCAGATAAAATAAACCACCATGACGAAAGGTTTTGACTATAATTTTTAATATTATTATTATTATGTATTAAAGGATTGTGTACTCTGCTTCTTTTATATCACTTAAATAGTTGAAGTCACAAAAAGTTGAAATAAATAATAAATCTGTTTTTGTTTTGTTGTTATGCAGTTAGTGGTTATAGCAAAACCACAAACAGAGATATCTGGGCCAGTGGAACTTGTTCTTATTTGTGCAGCTTCACTCTGCCTGAATAATACATTTACAATGGAGGGGCTTGAATTTCCTTCCTCTGTAAAGTGAAGGGAATCAATCTTGTATACTATACTTGTAAAGGATCTAGTGTTAGACTATTATTAGGGGTATAATTCAGAATAATAATTTAAGTATGCTGTTTATATGTTTTTTTTTTGGCTTCTAGTGACTATAAAAATCCAATAAAAGTGTTGCCCCTCCTACATAACTTCTCCTTTCAGAAAAATATCCCCAGAAGGCTTTCTGTGCCTGTGATCCAAGATAAATTGAGACATACAGACTACTTGGGGCTTCTGGTTTGCAAAAAACGGAAACCTATACACACACAAAAAAAAATCAAAAGTCAGTCAACTTGTCAGTATATTAGATTTGTGCATTCAAGTCTTAAAGTGACAGCAGTCTAATGAACATTGTGCTGTCTCAACACAGTCTCACGAGCAATTCGTACATATTCGTACGAGGTGCCAAATTTGTGCCAATTTGTACTAATTCGTATGACCTCACTGGTACGATTTGTCTAAAACCATGTGTTGGTTATGTTTAGGTTATTTATACAAATTGAATATTCATACATACGAGTGAGGTTGTACAAATTTGTATTTGCATTTGAATTTCGTACGAATTATCCATCTCGTAAAAATATGCACAAATTCACTGCTATCCTCTGAATAACTTTAGTGCCTTTAATATGAATCAACATAACGGGCACCCTGACCTTTTTCCTCAGAAAGGTCCCCAGAAGTCAAAGACCAGTACTAGTTGCCATTATAATACTGAAATTCTCTAAGGGTAATTTTTTGCTACAATCCATACCTGAGATGTAAGATGGGTTCGACATTTTTGCCTAAAGAATAATAAAATAAATAATACAATTTCAAAGAGACTGATATTAACTGAGTAATATGTAATGATCAGAATATCACAGACCATAACACTGTTTTTCTTGGTAAACATCAGTCAGATTTTCTTCAAAGAAAGTAAAATCTAGTCAGTCTTCAGTTCTGGCATCATTACCAATATGGTGACCAACTCATTTCAGGATGTTGAGAGGCACTATGGTGCAATTAGTCAAGGATGAGATGAGTTGTGTTTGATCCCTTGTGGTAGCGTAGAGTTTCTGCTCCCTGTGAGTTGGTATAACATTTCCTAATGAATTATTGAACTAGGCTGCATGTTGGTGAGTCTCCTTAGTTCCCATTCCATTCACGTCTACAGGGACGTTGGGTCGGCAGGAGAAAAACACATTTCACAGCGGCTCAAAATTTTAAGTTTGCATCTGGTTTCAGCATCCATTCAGAGTCATGAACCTAAGGGCCAGCTCTCATGCAGAGCTCCAGGCTCTGTCTTCACTGAAGACCCCTGCTTCAGATATTGGTACTTTTAAGTCTCTTTCTCACAGCAGCAACAACATGAGTGGCCGATTCGAAAGCATAGAGGAGATTAAAGGAGTTTCAAAACCCACGCACCCTCCTCGAAGACCTGTACGAGCAGTCCGACCCGTGAGTGCTCTGAGTGCCAGCGGCTCCTTCCTGCAGATCAACCACCTGCAGGGAGAACTAGTGAGGAAGAGGAAGGTAGGTGCTGACATGATACAGAACATTAGGGCAATGTCCTCTGGGCACATTCAGAACAAGGGTGTACTTTAATAGATCACACACATTCTGTATTTAAGGTCTTTCTCAAATATTCTGACTTGGCCCTGATGTGATTGACATACTTGTGAAAGATTATTTGTAAATTGGCTGTTTTCAGTGCAAGTTAAAATAAATAAATAAAATATTACAGGCCTTTGCGTGTGTATACAATAAACTACTAAATATGTAAAAAAACTCAAAATGACTAAAACTTCAAAATTAAAAATGGGAAAATATACAAATACAAACTGATTGTAAATGATAATAGTAGCTCAATTAAATAAAAAATCTAAATGATAGAACTTTTGCACATGCTGGTTTTTCAGCAGGGTATAGTCCCTCATTTTCACTGTATTTGTGTTGTTCAGGAATGTGAAGACCTAAAGAAGGAGAACAAGTATCTGTCTAATGAAATTCACATGGAAAGGATCATGATGAGGACTGAGAGTGAGCTCACCATGAGAAACCTGCGCAATTTCAACCAGGAACTCCAAGCTCAAGTTAAAGAGGTGTGCACAAGACACGTCAGGAATCATAGTCAGTGTAGAAGAGCAGAACTGCTGCTAGTCAACATCAAAATACTGTAGTCAACTATAGTCAAGAAGTGGATATCTGGAGTGGATAACAAACTTATTTCATCTCTGCTCCCAGACCTATGAAAGGGAGCTAAAATTCTCCAGAAAGATTTTGTTGATATTTTTAATGCTATATCGGTAAAATGCCTCATAGCATAGTGTGTATTAGCTTAGAGCTGTTTTCTTTACAATGGCAACACTTAAAACCCACATGTTTCTGCTTGTACAAAGGCGCCACCTAATGTCTGAGAGTGAATGCGCATTTTCATTCAGCATGTCTGCCGCTTTTGTTGCAGTCAGTGTTGCAAATTTTTACAGTTTGATGGAAAGTAAGAACAACTCGAATAACATCTGGAATAATCTAAGTATTTAATTTCATAAAGTATTTAAAAGTGGACTGCATATTACACACAAAGTTTTTGACTATATTCTGAGGTTTTCTTCCTTTTAGAGGAGTCAACTAGTCTATTTAAGTGACTTTGAAATTAGTCGTTGCAGAGCACATGTTTGACTCTTTTTTTTTTTTTCTTTGTAATAATCAGTTAAAACAAAAGCTGCATCTCAGCCAGCAGAGGGCCACACTGTGCTCCAGGGCAGCTGAGGATGCTGACAGAGGACGAGCAGAGGCGGACAAGAGCAGGGCACTGGCTGAGGCTCGGGCAATAGACAGCAGGCAAGAAAAAGATTTCGCAGTAGCTGACAAAACACGGCTCAGTGAAGAACTACATCTGCTGAAAAAAGAGGTACAGATACATCATCAAACACATATATGCAAATAATGCAAATGTAAAATAATTCTACATGGCTCCACTGAGTTCTTTTGCATACTGTCATTCATAGCACAATGACGTCCAGCTACTTTTAGCACAAGCTGAAAAGAATTACTTTGAGACCAAGCTAAAACTAGAAAGGGTATCAGGAGAAAAGCAGGCTCTGAATGAGGAGAACAAAATTCTGGAGGATGAGAGGAACACGTCACGACACAAACTGAAGGAGCTGACTGAGGAGAATGTAAAGATAATGGAAAAGTAAGCTTGAAAGCCTTCAGTAATGCAGTAATTATGAATGGATCCTGACGTGCCAGCATTCAGGCCATTATAATGCAATAAAAGCTGAACTGGAACAGTCTGGTTCATGATGCTGTCTGTCACTGTCATTGCTCTCTCTGTAGGGAGGTGAACTCCAGACGCAGAGCTCTGGTTGCTGAAGAGCAGAGAGAAAGGGCCAATAAAGCCCAGCAGGAATCTGAAAAGGAAAGACATTTAGCCGAGCGGGAGAGGGAAGATCGCACCAGGGAGTGTCTCAGCTGGAGAGAGAAACACCAGGTTCTGACAGAAGTCATCAGAGCCCAGGAAGAACTTAAGTCTCTGAGACAGACCAAAGCAGTATGTCCACCTTTCCTTTTGTTTCCATCTTGAATAAAGACACCGAATTTTGCGTCCACTTGTAAAATGTAATATAACACTATTGTATTTATAATTTTTTTTAAATTAAAGTTATATTTTAGTAGGCAAGGATGCATACAATTGTGACATTTGCAAAATATTTCTACTTATTTTATATTTGGTGAGCGTAATATTCTTTTTCTTGCTGAACCAAAACTCTATATGCATGGAAATATTTTTAAATATTAATATTTAAAATATAAATTAAATATACTTAATTTTCAAATTACATGAATCATGACAATGACAGAATAAAGCCCTAAAGAACTAACCCTGAAAAAAAAAAGATTTTCAAAATGAAACTATAACCTAATACAGAATTTTTTTTTTTGATGGCACAATAACACACACTTGTATCTCGCTTCAGTGTCAAGCTAATATTAAGAGCTACTTCCTTTGTATGACTGAAAGCGACCAAAGGGTTAAGATCCTGAAAAATCAAGATGGCAACCCAAGGAACTTTACGGTAAGGTTTCTTGTCTGTACAACACATTCACAAAATAAACACATGTAAACATCCATTTTGTACAGAATTTAATAACATGCACTCAACAGGAAGGAGACCCTGTGTATATCTCTACGCCTGACCTCAACAGTGAGGAATCAGAGAGGGGTTCAGGGAGGTATGTACTACTTATTAAAAGCCAATCTTTCATTAGAAAATGCATTGACTTAATTTCTCTCATCTTCTCAGCAGGACAATGTTTAGGGTGGCTGCACCTCGAGTTGGACGGGACACCGGCCCAGGCCACTTCAGCGAGCTCTCACCAATGGCAGACAGCCATGAATCAGGATTTTCAAGGAGAAACAGGAAAGTTGAATATTTCTGGATCCCCACTGATGAGGAATGAACATAAATGTCTAGATTTAGATATATTGCCTAAACAAAATATTTGTAGTAAACAAAATTTAATATGCCTAAAATAAAATTTTAATGTTTTAAATCTACATAATTTAAAATGCACAAAAACAAAATGTACTGTATCCTTGTGGAATAGATTCGAACAAAATAATTCTAACCTCACAAGAAATTTAACAACAAAAGCTATTGAAATGTAAAATTCTCAAGAGTATATCTTCCAAAAAATGTCAACTGAAACACATTAGCTTATCAGGTTTTTCCTTTATTGTGAATTCAGCAATAGTGGTGATGAATACAGCACTAAACAGCCTTACAATGACATGATCATAAGCCATTTCCTTTGACAACTGGATTGCAGTTAACATGTTGGCAAACGTGTAACAAGATTAACTTTGTCAAAAACAGTTAAAACACCTGTCAATAAAAGGTTTGCAGAGAAACCCACATTAACAAGGGCAAAGCCTTTCACCTCGTTTCTTTCTGGATTTTTCCCATTTTCTTTTACATTTATGAGCCATTAAAAGGCAGGTTAAAATAATCCATCACTTCGATGTTTAAGAATGGAATAATTTGCAGCAAATCAGTGGGACCTGAAGGGCAACATTACTACTGCCCTTACAGAAAACACATTTCAGTTACCTCGATGAAGTAAGGCTGGGCAGCAGAGGCATTAAGTTGACACTAGTAGCTTGATTTCTGCATCTTCTATGGAAAGCACTTGAACTACTGCAAGCGGAGATACTTATTAGGTAGTGTGTTGTGCAAAAATCAAACTACGCAGATGTTCTGGATCTTAATTTAAAACTAAAACTTTAGACATCAGAAGCCTACACTAAATAACGCTCATTCAGTAGGAGGTAGAAATAGAAACTGCTAACATGTTACAGCGATTACAGTTTTACGGATGTTTAAATCATGCACGAGGGGTGTAAGATATTGCAACCAACCCAGAATAACACTAATAAAAGCGTCTACAGCGTAACCTACAAAGGCCATTCAACCAGGATCTCATGATTCAATTTAATCAATCCCCAAAGACAGACCGTAAACAAATCATTGGTTCTATATAAACAAGTTTCTCTTCTGCTGAGACGCTGAAAGGTTTTCTGTCCTGTGTCTTGTGAAACAAAAAAAAACAAACAAGTAAGGAAGATTTGGCTACCACTTTTTCTACTGAAAAAGCATAGTGGTTCTGAAACTAAAGCAGATAACAAGCCTGACATTGGTTATGTTGCGAGAAAAATACATTAGAGACGTTACGATAATGGTATTACTACGTCTTGCATTTAATTCATGAGCCTAGCAGCAGTGCACTGTAGTTGGCTGGATGTGAGCTACTGCAAAGAGTGCAGGAACCAAAGAGAAGACATCAAGTCATGTAGCAGGAAATTGATGTGTACTAGAAGACTGGTCAGTTCTTCAGTCAGCTTCCTCCTCAGACTCCTCTTCCTCAGCCGTCTCAAGCCAAGTCAGCCACTGGTTCACCTAAAAAAAAAATAAAAAAAAATAGATTAAAAGACCTGTCAATCTACATGTACTGAAAAGGGTAAAAGAATTTCCATTTAAAAACATGGTGCTTAAACTTACCTGGAATAAAGCTTTTCCTTTTCCAGGAAATTCTTGGGAAATGTCTTCTTTCCATGCAAGGAAACCTTCCTCCTCAATTATCTCCATGTCATAAAAGTTGACGAAGTAGCGAAGCAACATGCCTAAATGACAAACACAAAAGTCAAGGTTTTTTTGATTTTGAAAATCTCAACGGACAATAAAAGGTTACAAAAAGTAGTTCCTGTACCTTTTGGGAAAGCGTTGGCATTACAGTGAACCTGCAGGGCACACAGGGCGCTGACCTGCAGATCAGTGTGATCATGGAGGAACTTCTGCATGACTGGCTTGAAGGAGAAAAGTAGTTGCTTCTCCTGGTCAAGCTGCTCTTTAGAAGGGGAGGCCAGTTGCTCATCACCTTCGTCCACGCCAAGCTCGGCAAAAATATACTGCAAGAAGCTGTTAAACAGAAAAACCACAACAACGTCTATTATATCAGTCTCCCTCTGACATATGTCCTTTCATGAATGCAATGCACATTTAATGGGCTGCACCTGGTCATAAGTATGTTGATGAAGCCCTTGTCGGTGTGAAGTTTGAGAGAAATGTTGTCTTTGATCCACTTGTAGATGGACTGAGGGGAGGGGTCTGCCTTGATCTGCTTCAGCAGTTCCTTCTCCAGTTTCAGCAAGGGAAAAAGGAAACTTAAACCTTTCCCCTCAAGAACCTCCAGCATGCGGTCTTTATTTTGGTCAATTTCTGAGGGGAATAATAATAAATAAATAAATAAAAACACTAGTTAAATGTATCACAATCAAAATCAATCCTATTTAGTACCAAAATGTCAATATCGAAAAAAACAGTTAGGTGTATGAATGAGACATACCAGGAAGCATCTTCTGCATGTTGACCTTGCTCTGCTGGAAGAGATCTGTGAGCCACTCGCGGTCCATGAGCTTGGAAGCTTGCTGCAGGCATAGCAAGAAAAGAGGAAAGTGGTTGCCATTCTCCAGTGGATGAGCCAGTTCTGCCACACTGACTAATTCATCAATGATGGCCCGTGCTGCAAACTGTGCTAGGTATGACTTCACCAAAGGAATATCCACCTCAATCTTAGCGCACTGATCTAAGACATTCAGCAGAGCCTGACGACAAAAATAATTTTTTGAATTAGATAATGTAACACAAAATACAAATATTTTGAAAAACAAAAACACAACCCTACCTGCATGAAGTTTTCCCCAGTGATGAAGCCCTCAGTATGCAGTGTATGGATAAGAGTGCTAGCCTGTTCCCGGTCTTCGTCAGTCCTCTCCAGAGAACACATGATGATCTTACTCAACATCTCTGCCAGAAAGTGTTTGGGAGCTCTCATCTCTTTCACACCACTAACGGCATCTTCCATGTTCTTACTATTCAGATATTCAGTCACAATGTTCTCCTGTTGTAAACAAATTCAGTAAACCATTACAAAGACTCTTAACAGCTGATGATGAGAATGATTTGAACAGAAAAAGGGTAAAACAAACAAAAAGGCACGCACAGTCATTCTCAGCAGTTCCTCCTTAGTAGGTGCTGGTTTCTTAATAGTCTTCTGAGGTTTCTCCTGGATCAGAGGCGGGTTGGTTTTCAGACCAAGTTGAGGAGGCTAAAAAGGCATTTTTTTTAATGCAAAGTCATACCATGGAATATTAATTTTTTTTTTACATGAAATGTTAACTCCAGCAAAGCTGTGAGGATTTTCTACCTGTCCTAGTGGTGGAGTCTGTGTACGTGGAGGTTGAGCACTGGGAGGAATCATGGTGGGAATCTGGGGCTGCAGTTTTGGCCCTTGGTTTTTATTCATGAGGAACGACTGAGCAGGTCTAAGGCTGATCTGTAAGCATAGATCATGAGGAAACATACAGAACATTTGTTAGGGTAGTTACAAAGATTACATTCTGGATACTATTTTGACAAATCACCCTCATATCTCATAATCGCAGTCAGCGGACTGGTTGGCAGTTTAAGAGTGAGGGATAGAAGAGAAGCATAAAAAGGGAGAGAAAGAACAGGAAGAAACAAAGAACAGACAAAGTATGAAAACTGCCTTCCAGTGGAGTCCCTCAGAATAACGCGTCTTTTTATAATCACTGGGTGGAAGATGTTTTGGTTTTACTCAGCACTTAGTGTCTTGTTTACCTCGTCTGCATTAAGCTGCCCCTTCTTGAAGCGTGGAGGCATGTCCTTAGATTGAGCTTGCTGCTGGTTCGAATGGTTCTGGTTTTGGTTGTGAAAATGCTGATTCTGTCCCTAAGAATATATAGTTGTTTATAAATCTCATAATGTGCGTTTTTTTTAAACAATGCTGTAAGAGCAGCAACAACATTTATGCTTACCTGGTTAGACTTGATGAAAGGCTTCATACCCAAGTCAAACTGTGACTGTGGTTGGGAAGCCATGTGTCCACTGTGGCCATTGAAAAGAGGATTTGTGCGATGACGTCCTAAGGTTGGAGAAAATCTGTCCTGGATCACACCTGGACCAGTCCCTATGCCACTACCTACAAAATAATTACAGGTTAAAATGAAGACATGGCACATTTTTCAACAAATACAATTTATTTGTTATAAACTTACCTGGCATCTGACCAAACATATCGGCCAAACCCCCAAGAGTTTCTCTATCCAGTTTTATCCTGTTCGGCATAAAGTGACCTTCTAAAAAGAAGTCCATTCTCATTCCCTGGTTCATGGGTGGAATAAAAACACCCAAATCCTTCAGAGGGGGAAAGACAGACTTTTATTAATGAAACACTTTACATGTTGCATTACAACTCACTTTGCATTACAGTTTTTGTCAAAGTAACAAAAGAACTTTACCTTCACAGCATCTTGACGAATCTGGTTAATCGTCTTTGGTCCATTGTCGATGAAAGCTTTGCGAGGAACCCAATTGTTCTCTCTCAGCTCCACGGTGTCCTGCAGTAGGAAACGAATCCTTGCAGGCAAATCCTTGTTGTTCATTAAGGATTGCATACGGCCGAAGTACTGATCCATTAAAGACTGTTGGAAAGGAAACAATGGATGAGAGATCATGACGACAAATTACACTTATGTAACTTGATGGCTCTATCATCCTCTTAAAACCGCTCCACAAGAGAAAGATTCTCAAAAAATGTGAAAAACAATTCACAAAACTAAGTCTTAAAAGGCACTATGGTACTTTCTAAAAAGCCAACATGACATTATTTCAATCAGTCATGTCTTGTTCTTACAAATACAAAGCCAATTTCTAGCAAACTGACCAATTTTAGAGACAAGATGAAAAAGTACATCAATCAAGTAACAATTTCAGAAAGAGCACAAGCACATTCCTTTGTAAAAACATGAATTTGTAGTTTAAACTTATGGTTCCTGGTGAAAACGTTATTAAAAATAAAATGTGAAAGACAAATTGGTGTTTAAATTATTTATAATTTAATGTGACCCTTAATAGTCCTTGGTTCAAGTAGTACCTTGGCTTTTTCATGGTCGAGTCTGGGCCCCACAGTCCTCATTATCTGACAGAGACACTCCAGGTCCTCTCCCATGTCCTTGAGCTGGACCCTCTTCTTTTTCTCCAAAAGCTACAGATAGTGTAGAGAGTGTGAGTCACTAAAATCACTGAGTCACCACTAACTAAAGCACATAATGGAGTGGAACTAATAGACAAATGTTGAGTGGGATACACACTGTTTTGATGCACTTATGAAGGATAGATTCATGGATGAGGTCAAGTTTGCCGAGTTCGCCAATGAATTTGATATTGCCAAGCATCTTGAACTTGGCAATGGCACGCTGCTCCTCCTCCTCAGAGGTGAGAGGGTTATCTTGTTTGTCGTAGACTATATAAAGAGACATAGTTAAATGTTAAACTGCAACACAGCAGCACAAACAAACTTAGGACATTGTAGGAGGGAGAGACTTACGGTCAACATTTTTGGTGCGGTTTTCAAATTCATCTTGAAGCTTGGTAATTAAAAGTCTTCTGAAAGTCTGCAGGCAAATACACAGTATGGTGCTCGATTAGAAAAATGAAACTACATGGACAATTACTTTGGTAACCAATTATTTAATGTAGCTCTATCAGATAAATGCAGTTATGCCATTCAATTTATAATGGCATTCAGCTACTCACTGTGCTCTGCTTTTGTGATGACTGGATTTCAGGTGTAGGGCCATCAAAGTTTGGTGCATCCTCTGCCAAACGCAGACATAGCTGAGCATAGAGCGAGCTGTATTTGGGCTCTTCTAGGGCTTTGTCTACGATCTAAAGGATAGATGACAGAATTAGTATGTCATAGTAATAGTAATTCTGTAATGCATGAAATTGATGTTGATCTCTTTAGATTTAAGTCATTATCCTAAAATGACTGGTATGACTTTCAAATTGTTTGTGTTTTAAACATAAAATGCACTGTTGTTGCTTTAATGGTCAGAATAATCATTAAAATCATTCCAGATTTTTTTTTTTTTGAGTGGCAAAGTAATTTATAATAATGAACTAATATTTGGTTTGGTTAGGTTTGTAAGATATATTCCAAATAATTGACACTGTCATGTTTGAACTAGTAAGATTTATTCTTTTTTTTTTTTAAGAAAAAAAAATGTATTCAAGGAAAATCAACTGTATGCAAAAAAAAATAAGAAAGAAAATGCAGGACAACTGTTTTTAACATCAATAATTAAAAGCACCAAACCAGTGTATTAGTGAAGGGGAGTAAATGCATCTTTGCCATTACAAGAATACATTTTTAAAAAGTTAAAACTCTTAATACTTCACAATATTATTGTTTTTTGTGTATTTTTAATCAATAGCGTTAGTCACTTTTCAAAAGCATTAATGGCAGTGCATTTGGCCATTCTATGTAACGTCTCTACCTGGTTTCTTAAATTTTAATTCTTCATTCAAATTCACCACGAAACCTGGTGAAACGTAAAAAAAAAAAGCCATCTTACCAGCAAGATGATTCCTTTGAGGACAAGTTTAGAGTCTACGCCCACATTAAGAAGCTCAAGGCATAGCTTGTCAAACTTTTCAGGGGTCAGTTTATTAAGTATGCTACAAGAGAGAACCAAGAGCAAAGAACAAACATCTTGAACCAGTTAAAAACAAAAACGTCTGTTTACCACATATCATTTGTGCTTATCTGAGCTTGAGAGCGTCAGCTGACCCAACCACAAAAACATGCTCACAAGGCTCAGGGCACAATGAACAAAAGAGCTCAAAAACAGAGGCTTCTCTAAACTCCCATCTCTGCTGAAGTGAATATTTATTCTCCTTAAGGACACTCACCCTCTCACTTTCCTAAATATCGCATCGTGATGTTCTTTTTCATTGGAGGAGTTGACATCTCGTCTAGTGCTTCGTGAAGGAACCCATCTCTGAACGCTAGGCCCTGGGGTTTTCCCCAGGTACTCGCTAAAGGGAAACGAAGCGATTAGAGTCTCCAAAACATATTGCAAATCTGGACTGTTCTTGACTTTAACAAACCATACCTGTTACCGACAGTCTTGGGATAGTGCTGAGGTGCACCCCTACCTCCTCCTCCGCCCGAAGAAGCACTAAAATTTAAATAAATGCAATACTAGATTAGACAACTTAAAAAAATACATTTGCACAACCACCACAAGAAAACAACACATAACAGGAGTTGTGAAAACCAAAAAAGCAAAGCAGCAGAAAACACAACTGGTGGATCAGTTAATACACCTTATGACTTTTTATCTTTAACGTGGCAAGTACCCCAATATCCGAGTGACTTCATTTTAAGACACCCTTCAAAAAGAGTTCCCCCATCTTGATCAATTCTCAATCTTCAATTCAAAAATCCTTTTAAAAATTCAGGCAAATGCTTTACCCCTCTGTCATGAGTTAAGTTAAATCGACTGAACTGTCCGCTTGCTCAAGGTGACTGGTGTGGCGTCAACGCAGATGATCGGGTCTAAAACGCAACTGAACCAGCGTGCAATAGAGAGAAATGCCAGTCAATACACAGTGTTTCAATTTTAGAGTAAGCCTATACACAGACAATCTTGATGTGAAAATTTCAACATTGGGAAATCCAATTTAATTTGGGTGCCTCAAAATGAAGACTTTGCTGTACAAACGATGTAAAAAGGCAAATTGTCTTTATAATTTAGGGTACAGCTAAGCTATGTTTTTTCTATTGATGGATAACAAGTTAAGAATATCTGGTAGCCAAATCCTGGCCCATGTATGATCTTTGATCTTACCTGAAACGAGAAGCACCCCCTTCTGCAATCACACTCTCCACTTTGGCGGCTTGACAACGAAGAATCTTCAAAAAAATAATAATCAAAGGGCGGGGTGGGGAAATCCGAACTGTATTAGAAAGAAGAAAACAAAAGAGAGTCAAGGAAACATGAGAAAACTGGCATGCTCAGAAATGGCTGCGTATTACATAGACTGGACGTACAAGTCTAATTTAACAATTTCCACTTCCTCTTAAGATGAAAAGGCCTACATCAGAGATTAATATCAAACGTGATCAAAAATGGTTTATAGCACCAATATATTAACGTTAGGTCGGATTGAAATTATGTATCCCCTTTCCTAACAAAAGAGGCCAAACCTTTAGCTTGCTAACACAGTAACGAGGCTAACAAAGAAAAACGAGCAACCGCTGTATAACGTAACGTCTTACAGTTTTCATTGTATTGAAAGATTAAATAGACGACCAAATCACCTAATAACAATAACGTAAACAGATAAGTTATAACCCAACATTTCCACTACTATAATAGCTTCTGCGTAACAGCCAGCAAGCATGCGGTGTTTGTTCATGTAATATTTTCCACGCTCAGGACACAGAGAGAAGCCAATCATACATATTAATTCAAGCACCGACTGACACGTATATCGATGTTTTATATAAACAGCAAAGCAATCAGAAAAACTCTCAGGTGTTTGTTCTATAACGACGCCATTTTCTGCATTCACGCACTCACAACAGCAGCCATTTTATCTTACGTTAAATGCCAAATAAACCCTACCTTTACTAAGGCAACCTCAGTTTTGATTTTGGTATTGTTCTTCTAAAAGAGAAAAAGGATAGATATAAAAAAAATATATGTTTTTTGAGAGTACTGAGACGATAACCGGTCAGACACGATTGCAGCTCGTGTGTGAGAAATGTGCACGAGCCTCCTCCCGGTTGACTGCTTGACGTCACACAGGAACTTGATTTGTATTTGTCAGGACTTTTTGTTGTCAGTAATTTTCCGTTATTATGAGAAGAACCGCATTAGCTACAGATATTTTGAAATAGTTCCCTACAATTTTAATTATTTAAAAAAAATGTATAATTCAAATTTTAGAATCACACATTTGATCATAAACAAAACGGTTGATTTGGACAAAGACGCTGCATACAATGCATCCAGTCAATATGGATGTTAACGTAGGCGTCAGGGATTGTAGCTCAGAATATAATGTATTTTGGGCCCTGTAATGTATTTTTGATGTCCTCTGATGAACTTTGAAAATGAATAAATACATAAGCTTACGCTTGTCATTGGGGTTACTTGTTACAAATCTGTGAAGCACAAAATGAATGATAGACAATCAATGAATCAATCAATCAATCAATCAATCAATTCACAGCAGGCTAGTCTACAATTCCATATGGCAGTAATTTCCTGCAGCATCATGGATATATATTGTTAGAGGACCTGTTTAAATTATTTAAACGTGCTGATACAATTTTGATAAGTCTAATATATGTAGATAGTTTTGCATTGTTCCATTCTATTGCTGTTTTGTAAAGTTATTATCGCAGACTAGCTAAGTGCAATGTTTCCTGAGCCTGAAATTATGAAAGATTCATGTTGAAATCTTCTGAGAATCTTGTGAAATATTGTTAAATTAGGAAGTTGTTCTCATGCCTTGGAAACACAGTGGGTTTAATTGACCTTAACTCATTTTCATTTTAGATTTCTAGTTAAGGCAAGCACAGTGAGGCACAGGGTGACTGAAGCATGAGAAACATAGGCTATTTTCTCTTCTCACTATTTAGAAACAGATAAACATATTGCATTATGAGAATTAAAAGGGCAGGTATTTTCACTAACCATAAGCGGTTCCTTCAAGAAAGACTAGTAAAGGAGTTCTGAATAAACGTCTCCAAACGTGAGAAAGAATTTGACATTAGTAACTGCAAATTGCATGGATGTGAATGAGTTTTGACTGCAGATGAGAGAAAAAGGAATTGAGTTTGACTAGGTGAGTGTTCAGTGTATTCAATTCAAGAGAACAAGGCTAGCATCATCAAGCAAATAGGGAAGCTTGTATCACAAAGTGTGACTGAAAACCTGAAGATAAGAAACAGTGGACCAAGTGTGTCTGATCATGTGTGCTTTAGACAGCATTGTTATGGGCAACAAAGGGAGGTGCAAATACCCTGACTGTGATGGAATAGTTGGATCAAGAGCAGCAATTACATCTGTGCATCACATTAAAAAGGAATTGCTTCTTGGAGTTTCATAAGACGCAGAGTGGAACTAATACATGGTCACATGCTTAAGAATGGTGACATGCACTCAAGGTATCATTTCTGTAGGAAATATAAAATGAAAAGAGGCATCTATTATAGTTAGTATGCTCCTTCATAATGTCTGTTGTACATGCCTTGTAGATCATAAAATACAGTAACATAAAATTCTATGAACTCACAATGAAGTCATCAAAAATCAAAGCATTTTGGCATGAAATTAAAATGGTTTCTTAGCTGAATTGTAGAGCTTTTACAAACAATATTTTAAATAAATAAATGTAAAATACACATTTAGTTTCACTTAATTTCACAAAATGTGGGTGTCTTGGAGGTCAAATGAGTATTTAGAAATAAAATGTCTATATTTCAAGAGAAATATTTTCCTTTTTTAATTTATTTTATTTTATTGTGGTCCTACGTTTTTGTGTCGAAAACAAATGAATAAAATCGTTATCATAATATCCCATCAAAGGTCCTATATTAACATAATATTTATACGTTTAAACTGCACTTCTAACTTTAGCCACTAAATGGCAGTAGATACCTTGTAAATAAATATCCTTAAGAAAATACAATTGTTTGAAAAGCTGATCTTTGAATAGTTAATTTTCACTTATATATAACTTTAATAAATAAACATAGCTTATATAAATCAGCCTTGAATGAATAGGCGTAGGACTCTTTCAATTTTATTTTATACTTGTAAGATTTATTTATTTATTTTTTACCATAAGCTAATAGTTTCTTGCATTAATTGTATACATTTATGTAATTCACCTGATCTTAAGGTTTAACTGCAGATGGAGTCAAACATTCATATGGCATACATTTATATTCTATACTTGATAATAGTCATACTGTAAAAATGCACACAATCACTATCCATTAAGAATTGAAATTTAATCCAAGTCTAAGTCCAATGAGAGAGTTTAAGTCAGAGATGAGAGGTAAAGTGAAACAGGTACGTTTATTTAAACAGAGGAGAGATGAGCGAAGATGCTGAGAGAGTTTCAGCCTTGAGCTCAGCCATCGACTGAATGGCTGAGCCCCTCTTTGAACTCCCCTAAATAGGGAAAGGATATTAAACTATTAGCATCAAATCCATAATATTCTCAAAGGCTTGATTTCAGCTACCTAAAATCCTGGAAACAACTATTGTACGTAATGTCTGTAAACAACTGTTGGTGCAAGTGTGAACTCTAATACAGTGTGAAAATGTTAAGCTGTCCCATAGAGTACGCTCATCTCTCACGGTGCACTGCATTTCCTTGCTGTTTCTTTATAATTTGCCCTGCTCTCATTCCTGAGAATGCAAATTCTTTAATCAGTATTTCAAAGGCCCATAAGCCAGCACCAAACATACCATAAACAACTTCAAATTGGAACGGCCTTTCTCTGAAGAGATCATTTCCACACAATCAAAGAATGTGCATTCATCATGGGAACATAGAGATTCTTGCACATTACCTCTAGTTTAAAACAATATGTTCATAAGGTCCCTGATGCAATAATGTTCAAAGTCAAATCTAGTCTCTCGGGTGTCCCTCGTAGTATGACTTTGCATTGTGTTTGTACTGCAGGCCCATTGAACTATGAAGGATACACAGAGTGACAAAAATAAATTTGCTTTGGTAACAGCCACTTGATTTCTTGTTTACGTCCCACTGCTGTTTTGTCCTTCAACAGCGACACGATTTAGAAGTAATGATGTAAACTAAAGACACCTTATTTGCTTTCAGTTGTGCTAACTCAAGCACTTATATAGGAAAATGCATTCAGCGTAACATAAATGGTCTCTGCCCCTTTTTTTGTTTGCCTAGGGAGAAATTAATTTGATAAAATGTTTTGAAAGCAAAACAAGTTCTTTCCAATAAGGATTTTTCTAAATACAGAATGGTTGTTTTGCAGTGTATTACATCAATATGATGTAAAATGGAACTAAATTATAAAAAAAACCACAAAAGACCAACAAATACATATAACTTGTGATGCCTGGGAGGAGGAAGCTAAAAAGTGAGTTTTCTTTCAGTCAGTTATTCGCGGTTGAAATCACTGAGAGCCATTCACGTTCCAGGGGACCTAAATCCTGCAGCCGATGCGCTTTCACAACAGCTCACTTTACCCAGAGAATGGAGACTCCATCCCGGGACGATCCAGAAGATTTGGAGTCGATTCAGGGAGGCCCAGACGAATCTGTTCGCCTCCCAAGAATCCCCCACTGCCAGTTGTTTGTTCCACCTAGGGCACGGGTGCTCTGGCACACAGCTGGCCCCTGAATCTTCGCAAGTACGCCTTTCACCCAGTGAGCCTTCTTGCATAGACTCAGGAAGGATCAGGAGCAGGTTCTGTTGGTTGCACCACCCTGGTTTTCCTCTCTGGAAGATTCCCCTGAGGAAGGACCTTCTTTCTCAAGGGATGGGCACAATTGGGCACTCACGTCCCAATCTGTGGAACCTACATGACTTCTGGGCAGGATTTGGTTTGTCTTGCGTAGCCAGACTTTCAGATTGATGTCTAAAGGTCTTGACCGACATGTCAAACAACCAATCACAGTTTGTTTTGTTCAGGGAAATGTCCCCACCACAACAGAACGGCATGCAACAGTCAGTCAGATAGAAAATCCCAATGAGACGCTTGCGGTAAACATCTGTTTGAAGCATCTCTCCCCTTTTTAACACCCACAAGTAATTCTGGGGAACCGAACACAATACTGAATCAGCCAGCTGCCATGTCAGCGTCTGTTGTTTCATGTTTGCCCGCAGACGCAGCTGATATTCACTGATATTAGGTACTTCACTTGATCTTCCATAAAAGATAGGAGGGTACACACAACTACCTCCTGGACCCCTGGATTTCCAGGGGGCTACCTCTCGCCCCCTGGAAATCCGCTCAAATTCAACCAATCAGATGATGACTTCGACACTGCTGAAGTGTTTCCAGTTAAGTGTACCATATGCATCAGACGTTTGGCCAACGCTCCGTGGGCGTGACTCACGTCTGAGGCTGAGACTAGGATTCGGTAGACCTCTCCGGCCTTCCCCAGGCTGTGGTGAATACCATCACTCAGGCGAGGGCCCCCTCTAGGAGGCAGGGCTACGCACTGACTGGTGCTCCTCTTGCCGAGAGGATCCTCAGAGATGCTCGGTCAGTGTGGTCCTTTCCTTCCTTAAGAAGAAGTTGGAACAGAGGCTGTCCCCTTCCACTCTGAAAGTCTATGTCGCTGCTATCATGACACAGTTGACGGGCTTTCTCTGGGAAGTTGCGAGAAGGTTGAATCCAACCAGATCAAACTTCCTTCACCCTCTTCAGATCTGGCGACTTATCCCATAAGTGTTTTCCCACCGTGTTCCCTCAGTTACATATGTTACGCCCTTCTTGGCAAAGGTCGGACTGCGCTGGGGAGTCGGTTGTAATCGGCTCCTCAGCAGAAACCTAATGGTGGTCTGCACACCGCCTTGTTATATACCCGTATGTACAGGGGGAGTGGCTAGGCATGCAAAAACCACTGGCCAATTCTCATTGCCCCTTTTTCCAGAGTCGATTGGTCTTCCAGGTGGGATCCCATGACGTCATTCAAAGATGTAACGACTCCATTCAAGGAACGTGGGTTACATACGTACCCAAGACGTTTTCAGCTGTTGTATATTGTTTGGACATAAAAATTTGATAAGGATGAAGCAAGAGAGCTTTTACAGTCAGTTTGCAAGAGCGAGTGCACATTTTTGTGAGTGTACAAAAAGTGTGTGAACTCTGATGAAAGTCACTCAGACAACAGCCACAAAAATCAAATTTCACATGTTTTCTCTTGTTGACAACTGATCTTTGCATAGAATGTTTTGTTTGGGTAATTTCCAATATTTACACAAACCTTCTCCTTCTGTCTGCTTTCACGGTCATAAAGAAGAAATGAAACATTGGCTGATGGGGACCCTCATGTTTTTACCCAACACTCTGTCTGGGGTTAAATAAAAAGCTAAACCTTGGTGTATTTTTGCTGGCCCTGCCATAATAGTGTCAAAAACCTCAACAAGATGTGATGCATCCAATCATTTCCTTCCCTCCTGAAGACGAGCGAAGTGGTCCTTGTGATAATTAAAAAGCCATCACTAACAGGAATCTTCTGCCTCATTAAAACCCTTCAAGCTCATAGATTTTATCTGCAGAAGGGAATGAGCACCGGTAGGGTGGCAGCCAGAGGGCCCTGTTTCAAAGATGTGTTTCTGATGATAGCTTCATCTCCAAATTAGGAGATGAATTGTGACTTCAAGGATTCTAAAGGTTGAATTTTGCCTTTTTTAACATGATCACACAAACTTAAAATGGAGAGTCCATGAAGGATGAATACTAGGTAGTAATATATAGGGGTAAAAATAGAGGAAAATCAAGAACGGGCAAGGGAGAATAATTTTTTGAAACCACAAAGAATGGGCTGAGACAATGTGTTAAGCTTAAACAGCTTTCTTTTGTCTCTCTCTCTCTGTCTCTCTCTCTCACACACAGACACACATAGGTTAACAACATCATCAAAGATATGTGCTATTTGTAACTGGCCAATATTAATTGATTTTGCATACATAATACATAACTAAAACATTTTAAATAATTTAACATTTTTCAAACATACTTTTAACTTCTTAAGGAGTAAAGCATTTATAATACTTTTCAGCCAATTTTTTATTCATTTAAAGATAGCCAACTGCCAAATCTCTGCAAAAACGAGGCTGTAATGTTTAATTTATTATATTTGTCAAACATAACATTTTGAACAAGTTTGCAAAGGCTCACTTTTTCTATCTATTCAATAAATCAGCAGCGATACCATGAACTAAGCAAAGTAGATAGGGTCAATTTTGATTTCATGTTGCCTTGAAATGTGTCATGCATATTCTATATTACAGATACGTTGTTGCTCAGATACGTGAAATTATAATATATTGAAATGATTCCTTAGAGAGTACAGCAATAAAATGAGAAATTCATCATAATATCAACTGATGTTCCAATATAGGACATGCAAGGAAATGGAAATTTCTTTCATCTGCCTTCAGCATTATTATACAATTGGCATATATTTATTGGTACACATAGGAGTGTTAATATTCATGTCTGAGGTTCAAGGGAGATTCTTTATTTTACGCTACAGACACAATGTACATGAAAGTCTGGCAAGAAACACAAAATCTGTTTTATCAGTGGAAAGTTTTTTTTTTTCCGGGAGTTTCTGCATTAGCACAATGATCCCAGGGCCTTTTATATCCTGTATTGGAAATATTATCCTATTAGATTTGCACATGAAAGGCCAGTACTCTGTCCTCAACAAAAAAGGGACATTTTTAAACTTCAAAGAGTTCAAATGACGAACAGAACTTTTGATAGGCTTTGTGATAACACATGAAAAACACTGTTCAGACACTGTAATTCCAACACAGAGTAATTTCTTTAAGATTTTGATGTCCTTGATTTGCTCAGATGTTAAGGGCTAGGCTTAAGATTTCATAAAAGCTAAATGATTGCACACAAGGTTTGCTTTTGATACAGCATTCAAAATGATATGTATACACAATATGAATATCTTTTACAGCACCCTATAATATAGATCTTTACAGCATTTAACCAACGCAACAACATAAAACCTTAATTCATGATTTATGGATTTATTATTCAAATACACCTGTGCAATCAAACCATATGCAATTTTCACCAGTCTATTGGAATAAAATCTTCCGAAGGAACCCTTGAGGTATAATTTTAATCAACAAAATTGATGATATGCAGTTTAGGGTCATTCTGTTCTGAGCTTCATTATTTTTCAAAGAAATGCTTTAACTTGAATTGCCCCACACACCACACATCCTTAAAAGGAATTTCTTTAATCTTCGCAATCAAACACTCATTTACCATGAAGTCACTATTTCTCCAGCTAAGACGAAGAAAGCCAAAACTGCCACTGGACTTGTTCTATAAATGTTAGTTAATTACTGTCTAGTTTTTTTTTTTTTTGCAATGCTTCGAGACTGTAAACGTCTATTTGGAGAAGACAGCGAAAAATAGAATAATACATATGTCAGATCTAGCTTCTTTTTTGCCAATTTTGTTTCTGTTGTTTATGGCTCAGGTGCACACAACCAACAGAAAGTGAAATACAAACAGTTACTAAATTTAACTGTAAGCTTGGGTTGAAAAGTCATTTCAACTCGACACCCACAACCTTGACAGAAGAAAGGAGGCAGAAATAATGGATTCCAGGGGGAAATGATTGGAGGTTGTCCCATAAATCTGCAGCAAGAGAGCCGTTGAGGGCCGGCCATGCTGTGCACCAGCTCATTCGGATATTTCATGTCGTGGCTTGAGCATTGCATATAACTCCCCTGTTTGTGGCTGCAAGGGGGTTTATTTTGGTGTTTTTGACTACCTTACTTGCAATTGCAATCACCTGGACTTTTACCATCTAATGTGGTAATGCTTTCCATCTAAAACATGTTTGTAAACAGCTTCGGTTTTGCAAATTGCACAGCTAAATTCATGACATCCAGGCAATCACATAAAACCACAGACATAACAGGGACTAAAAAGCAGTTTGTTTTCTGTTCCTTTTTTCCTAAAGCTATAGACATGTGTTTTTCTTTGTGAGGTCAGCAAATTGTTGTAAGAGCCGGAGGGCCATGCCTCAGGGACAGAGTGAATGAGCCCAGCCATAAGAATCACTGATTAGTTAAACATTCCTGGTGCTTCAGCTCACAGAAGCTTCTGTTTCAAGCAGTTAAGACATATTTAGACTGACATCTCATTCAACATAAACGATAAATGATTAACATACATAATCTTATTATGGAAATAGTATGGTTATTTTCGAGTGATGTTTTTTGCGCACCTGCTCTGTTGTACAGTTTTGTATTTTCATTATTTAACAGAATGCATAATTAATTCCACTGAGATCTAGCGAATACATATTATTTAACTAAATAAAGACATTGTTGTATTTCCTTTTCTACCGCAAATTAAAAATGCCCTTAATCTGTTGGCAAAAATATTGGTTATTTCAAGAGTTCACGTTTCCTGGTAATTAAATAGAATAAAATATGGCGCACATTTTGCCAGCCGCGGGTGATTACTGCGTTCACAATCCTCTCGAAACCATGTTTTTTGAAAAAACATATACAATCAAAATCATTGTTATTAATTAATCATTTAAAAGAATTCTGGTTTTGTTGTGCACAAATGAAGTAATATATCGTGTATTTGTTCACACATCCAAAGATGACTCCAAAGAAAAAGATTTGTGTAGGTTTGTCTTTTATTGCTTGGGTGTCCTGACAAATAGGAAATATAGCCCTTTTATCATCTAAAGTTTGCACAGAGCCCTTTTCATTTTAGACTAAATTTGCTGGGTGTCTGTGGCATTAATAGCCTACAAGAGGTGACTTCATAACTTCAATGATGAAAGCTGAAAAAAATGTATTGCACAATATGCACAATTTTTAAAGAAAAAAATTTAACATGTAGATGAGATTATTTTTGTCATTGGAAAAGATTTTGAGAAATTTAGCATCAAGTCACTTGCTCATCAACGGATTCTCTGCAGTGAATGGTGCCGTCAACAACTGATAGTAATCCACACAACCCCAGTCCATCAATTAACATCTTTTGAAATGCTGCATGTTTGTATGAAACTCATCCTTTATTAAATCCAGAATTCGTAATAATTCTTCTTCCAGTGAAAAAGTCAACCCCCCTGTTGTACATCCAAATTAAAATCCAATTTGTTTAGATCTGTTTTGTACGGTGGGCCGAGAGAGCTCAACGTGCTGCAAACTTAAGAAAGCACATGCAAAAACAGAAAAAAACATGCAAACTCCAAATTGTCACAATGCAACCAAACACAGAGAGGCGCTGCAAACACACGAACCCGCTGCAAACACAGAAATGTGCTGCAAATAGCACGGACCACAACGGAAATGTTTCAGGGGGACCTCAAAAAGTGACAAACCCAACTTTATCCAAATATCCAAAACACAGTTTGATCAGGTTGTTAAAATAAACACAGAAAATTGCAGTTTGCATGTGTTTTTTTAGGTTTGCAGCGCGTTGAGCTCTCTCGGGCCACCGTAGTTTTGGAAAGTTTTTTAACCACTTGTAAATGGTGTTTCATCTGAGCAAATTTCTCTAGATCTAGACAAGACTATTTTTTTTCAGTTCCAATTAGGAAACAAACTCATCTGCTGTACACTGAGTGCATCTTGTAGTACATTTTCAGCAAATTTTGTTTTAGGGCAAAATATTTCTTTAAAGGGTTACTCTACCCCAAAATGTAAATTTTGTCATGAATCACTTACCCCTTTTAAGTTCCAAACCCATAAAAGCTTTGTTCATCTTCGGAACACAATTTAAGAAATGTATGATGAAAACCGAAAGGCTTGCGACTGTCCCACTGACTCACGAATAATCGTGACTGTCCTGTATGGAAAGAAAACAAAAATAATGACTTTATTGAAAGATTCGGCACCATAACGTCACTGTAGTGCCGTTTTGGACAGCATCCGGTGTACGCACATTACATACGCAGTTCTGTGTTAGACACAATAGACAGATATGTCGCGTACATTATACTTTGCACAAACAGCATTGAGTACATAATGTGAGTACTCTGGATATCTAACTTGATTTTAAAAAGTGCAACATGTCCCTGGGTCAACATCTTTGTTAATCCTGGAACAATATACTGTAGTGATTAAGATCTGGATAACCAGTTTACAGTTTTTGTGAAGTTTAGGCTTACAATCAGTGTTTGATGCTTGTGTTGCAGTGTCAGACATCTATCACTTCTTCTGATTTTAGGCATTACTCATGGGTAAGGGTAGGTTTAGGTGTAGAGATATGGTCAACACTATATTTTCACATTAAAATGTTGTTCCAGGGTCAACAAAATATGCTGACATGCTGTCAAAATGGCTCTAAGGTGACATTACAGTGCCAAATCTTTTTACAGGATATTGATTAATGAATTTTTTTTTATTTTGGGGTGAAGTAACCCTTTAAGAGCTGTAATAGTCATGCACTACACTATATCTAAAATGCATTTTCAGTACACCAATATAACTTATAGTCAATATTTATACAATTTAAACAAAATGCCAGACATTTATGGTTTTGTTGTTGTTACTGAGTCTTTTAATACTGAGTTGATTTATATATGTAATACTTTGAACATTTCCCTAAAAAATTTCATAGGAAAAATTAATGCCATTCCATAAAACAAGTTTTCTTAAGGATAAACAACAAAATGAACATTGTGTCACACCTTTCTGTTGTTCTATCTGTTGTTGCATTTCCTCCCTCCCCACAATTCTCATCAGCCCCCCAGCAATCACAATAATATATTTATCATATACATCTTATTTTTGCGATGACCCTGACCTACAACAACTCATAATAACCTGTGATGTCTGAATTTTAATATTTACATAATATTGTTTGCCATTATTTCTCTTTAAGTGAAACAGGCAAATTGCATCATCTCATATTCAGATAAATCATCCTTTGTGACATCTCAATCATTTCACTAGTTCCCACTACCTCAGCGATAAAATAGCTTGTTTGGCGAACTGTCCGGGGGACAGGCAGGGAGCCCA
>JAUCNO010000318.1:7032169-7056346 GCA_032353835.1 Enteromius viviparus | reverse complement strand
AGCTCCCGGCTCGCTCCCCGGACAGCACGCCAAATTTGCTTAATTCATTTAACGAAGAAGTGCGAATTCGTGAAATATGTTTCAGGGGGACCTCAAAAAGTGACAAACCCATCTAGCTAACATAGCATTGAAATAACATTTCCCAGTTAAGTGTGTGACTCGTCCGATTAGTCTAATAAGTTTGTAAAAATAAACAAAAAACCCCCCTCAACTTTTAGTTCAGTGACAACACTGATATGACAAAAAGCCATTAAACAAATAATCAGGACCCAGATGGGTTCATTACTTTTTGAGGTCCCCCTGAAATATTTCGTTGTGGTACGTGCAATTTCCAGTGCATTTTTGGGTTTGGTTGCATTGCAAGAATTTAAAAAGATCTGATGAAGATGTAAAGTACTGAGTATTATTAATTAATGACATTAATTAATGACATGTATTCCAGACTAAAACATAAAATGTTAACATGAAATTATTAATATTTAATCTATTATTGTTTTAAATTCTAAAAGATATTTTTAATAGCAAATGTGACTATAGAAGTATATATAAAATATATCAATAATAATTATTAATAAAAATATATTATAAAAATAATTTAGAATTATTTGTGTCTGTAAATCTGTATTAGTAAAGAACTAGCGTACAAATACTTTTAAATAGTAAGTATATCAGGTTTCTTTTGCATAAGCAACTCTCGTCAACTCAACTTGCAAAGACTGGCCAACAGGTTTGCATACTTCCTGTATATAAATATAACATTTGACTTGTAAACTTGTGCATTGTATCAAGCATATGTTATCAGCAAATTCCAGAACAATTCATTTAGAGACATGAAATCTGTTTGTGATAACATTTTGAGATAATAATATCTAATCAAACCATAACAAACCAATAACTTATAAAAAACTTAAATTCCAGACTCTACTTTTGGCAAATGTTTAAAGCACTGTCTAACTGAGTTGCTAACAAATGAGCATGAAATACCTCTATTGATAAATTCTCAGTGAAATTCAGCCCAATTAGAGGAACAGCACGGTTCAGTTGGCTCTTAGGTATGCTGCATAATTCATCTGAGTTTCAATACAAGAGACTAGCAGTGAAAACAGCTGTTTTTCTACTAAACATAAAGCATAGAAATTCAACCGAACCATTACTAAGAGGCTAAGGGTTTCTGTAATGAGTTGTCATTCCCAAGATGTCAAGGAGACTCAAGATTTAAAATAAAGGTTGTTCAGCAGAAATTATTGACAATAAGCCCCTCTACTGATATTAGTCATTAATATAAACCTCAGACTTAACTCTACATATAAATCTTTTGCACTAAATAGCTGTTTTGATGTTAATTTGTATTAAGATAATATAGCTGTCTTGAAAATAGCATTCTGTAATAATTGACTTGCTCCTATATCGTTCAAAACCTGCATGCATATAATGTCAGTGGGGTCCAGTGTTGTTTTTAAAACCCACTAACTTTCACTGCATGAAAAATGCAAAAAATCTGAAGGATGTGTTGAAAGTGCAAACAGATGGATCCATGATATAGATGAATTCAGTTGTTTCTAGAAAAATTTTGCATGACATCACTTGCTGACCAATATAGATAAAGCACAGATAAAGCACTATTTACAGCCAAAACAGAAGAAGTATTGATGGATTGTGATGTGGGAGGAGGACAACAGGGAACAGACTTTTTCACTAGAGGAAACATTAATATGGATTATGGACTCTATTTTGTCCAGAAGCAATGGTTTAAAGTAAAAATGTCTGAATGATTGATTTGCTTTTCACGTCACAAGATGTTAATTGATGCTTTGGTTTACTGTAATGTCTTTATCAGCTGTTTAGACTCTCATTCCGACGGCACCCATTCACTCCAGAGTAACTGATATAATTCAAAATTCCTCCAAATCTGTTCTGATGAAGAAACAAACTCATCTTAGACAGCCTGAGGAAAGTTTCAGCAATTATTATTATTATTGGGAGAACTATTCCTTTGTTTTACAGCAAACAAATTGAGACAGCAGAATCAAAGATGTGTACTAATGTTGGGTTATCTCAGAAAAAGGCATGCCATGGTCCTGTTATTCCTCAGAGAATAGCTAGGAATTGTGGTTTGGAGGCTTAAGCAGCCTGCTGTAGTAATATGACAGCGTTAGGAGACATGAAATGCCATGTCACTGACCTATGATGTTACAGCAGAATCTTAAAGACTACCCTTCAGCAGCACTGTCACCACGGCAATTAAGTGCAAAATAACCTCTCACTTGCTACAGTCTCCCATGGTGCATTGAAGGTCATACGTCATGCTAAAGAAAGAGAGAGAGAGTTGTTGATGTAGAGGGCAAGAAAAGTGAGTAAGGAAGGAGAAAATTAGTCCTACATTTGATAAAAGGAGAAAAGGAACACAGATGCAATAAATCCAAACACAAGGTGAAAAAAGCATCTAGATACAGATCATTAGGGGATCCTGACTACAATATTGATTGTACTGAATGAGCTTCTCTTTCTCTCTTTCAACGCTCCCTGAACAAAGATATCTTCCTTTCTTTCTACCCACTGTTTCCATTGACGTAACCGCTTTTATTGATCATGTTTCAGTTGCAGATGAATGCACCCTTTGACCTGACCTGCATCAGCATAAGCAACCAGCACAACCGTTATCATGTAAAGTAAATGTCTATAAGTGGTCATGTGGCTCTGCTGGTCTTTCTGTAAAAGTGCTCGCATAGCACACACTTGCTAGGGTGATGAGCTTTAGTCTTGTAGTGTGGAATTAGCTTTGTTAAACTACTGTACAGCAACTGCTGTAGCTTGAGGTAAATTAAGCACTGATCTCATGCCTAAAGCTGGAGCATTTTTCTCATCTTTCTTTGATCATTTAAATCTGCAGCATAGCCAGTCTGTGGGTATTGACAGTACTGCTGAAAACGTAAAACTTACGAGTCTGCTACATCATGGAAATATTTCACAGAAATGGGAATTATGATTGGGAATCGGTGTCGCATCGTGATTCAGCTTCAGCCTAGTGTTTGTGTGTGTGTGTGTGTGTGTGAGTGTTAAATGATCCGATGCGCTGGTGGGAGACTCAGACTTCTGATCCTTTGGCTTTCTCTCCAGCCCATCTTCCTCTCTGTCTGTCTGAGTCTCTGATAACACCTGAGACATGCTGACATCACCATTTGTGGTTAATGCCACTGCAGAGGGCACAAACAGCAGAGGAAAAATAGCACAGATGGGGGAAGAAGGATGCTCTCTTTCTCTCAGTTTTTCTGCATCTCTTCCTGTCTTGAAATAACTATTTCATTTCCTGGGTATATATTTGTAGTAATCTGAAACTGACCCTTAAAATGTTTTTTTTTTTTTTTGTTGATGTAACCATAGTCAAGTTGATACAGTAATAAGTAAATGTATTGGTTTTAACAGTTATTTCACAATGAAACACAGCGTCTTCAGCAGCAACACTGCAGCTACAGTAGAATAATAGCTCCGCCTACTTTCTTTTCATAAATATCTGGGCGGTGTTTGAAAATAAACCCACTCTGTGACATCGAAAAGTGGGGGCTTAAAAGAGTTATATCAAATATATATATATATATATATATATATATATCCAATATATATATATATTTTTTTCTTTTTCGTCATTTTCAACTAAATGCAGTAATAAAAAAAAACCCTAACAAACTGATTGACAAGTTTACAGACCCAAAACCTTTTTTTTCTCTATGTTATGACTAAATCTGCATAACGAATACAATAATTTCAGTCAAAGATAAATAGCCTCTTTTGTTATACACTTCACCATTTTAGTGTATTTTTTGTTAGCTCATGTTAACTTATGCATTTAACTCATGTCAACATACAAGCATTATTATAAAGTGTAATATATTGCTACTCAAGAACAAGGCACATCTGGAAATCCATAAATGGTCACCCAGCAAGATCTTCCTCCTCTCTCTCTGCAGGTCCAACACATAAAGCTAATGAAGATGATCATCACAATCTATCCACACTGACAGTAATGCCTCTGTACCCACTGACCTTTAGGGACATGCTAGTTTGCCTCACAAGAAGTCTGTACGGAAATCCAACCAGCAGAGACAGCCACTGGCACATCCACAGCTGCCTTCCACTCATCTGATGACAAGAGAACAGGAAGGAAAGCTGTGTCCATGGGGAAATGATCTGCTTTAACCTTGTATTGAATCAACTAATTTTGTGATTGTTTAGTTGATTTATGCATCATGTGTGTTATAATCACAACAAATCTACCCTACCCACGGTTCTAAACTCAATTTTAGAGTCAAAAACATGTGCTTGCGAATTGATTAGTGCTGAAGTGCTAAAATGCGTTTTAGATTTGTAGGCACACACTAAAAGCTGAGATTGAAGTCAATAAATAAATAAATAATTACACTGTCAGAGGCCTCAAAGCCTTTAGTATATTCACACTGATTCATATGTTTATGGTGATGATTTAGTATATGTCTAAACACACTTCGTTTCTACATTTGATCAATCCAATCAAGTCACATCTTTGCAGATAAATTACTTTAAACTGAAAATGTCATCATCACACCAAAACCTTTATGGCTTTTTTTTCCAGTGGGAAAAATGTTTCCAGTTACTAAGAAAAACCCTGCTTTTTTCCAGTTCAGCTGCAATTTTGCTTTGTTTATTAAGTAAATTATAAACACAATTAGGATTTAGCCAGCTCCCCTTGCATGCTAATTGACAAATGTTTTACTAAAACATCTTACATATCAATAATAAAATACTAAGATGTTATCGTGCCTCAAAATAAAGGTGCATGACGTACCTGATTCTCCACACCAGTATTATTTCTCAAAACAAGCAGAGCAGGCGACTGTCTTCCAACAGAGCTCTGATAAAGACGATAATCAACTCAGTTTTTCATTCATATAACATCTATACCAAAGAATGTTCATATCAATCTGACTCATAGAAATGTCTTCATCAGCGCACAGGCACATTCAAACAGCCCAATGACAAGACTGAACCAGGAGCCACAATCTGATAAAACAGGGATGTGATATGTGGTGATAAGATAAAACCTCTGCACAACCACAACCACAGACAAACAGCCACAGTATCTCAGCATTCTGAAGCACCTATCTATCAGTCTACACTGAAGGTTATAAAAGAAGAGAACCTGTGAAAGATAGGTAATCTGAATTGGTTTGGCAATACACAACATAACTGATATATGACCAGAAAATTCTTGTGCATGGAAAAGCACAAGAGACGTTACTGGAAATGAGCTGAAGAATGACTCCTTGTCAAGTTTAAGCGTGTTAAACCCTGCACCGTAGTCTTTTCATTTAAACTGTGGTTTCTGTACTGGTGGCCTATAATCTCTAGGTTCCTTTCAGTTTAATTTGTCTGTGAGGTGGATCGTTTAGCTTCCTGCTACAGGAACACACACACGCAAGCCTTAAAAGTTATCATTGACATCTGCTGGATTGCCTGTGAGGGTAGACAAACTTTCTCCAGCACTTGCAGTGCAAAACATGTTTATCTGTAAGTAATGGACCTGCCCTCATATTACTGCTGAAACTTGTCTTCTTTCTTTGTTTGCCTTCATCAACTCCAGTATTCCAGTAACTTTTCCTTTCCCGAACATAAATGCAAAACCATTACAGATCTGAAAAAGCCACAGTCTGCCTGTGGATAAACACAGGGCTGGTATGACAGGGAAGGGTCCCTCCCTCCTCATGCCCCCAAAACCTGAGCAAACAAAAACACACAAGCTCCATGAGTCAGCAGATGAAAGACATCAGGGGCATCACTCACACATACTTCGCCGTGACGGTTACATGCACTAGCGGCCAACGTGTCTTAAGTCAGAAACAGGTTACACTCATCAACCCTTTTCTTAGTTGGCAAACAGAGAAACATGCCGTATTGCTTTGGTCTGTGTGTGTTTTGTGTAGGTGGAAAGGAGACCACAGGTGCTGAGAAGATCAAAAGGCATGAAAAACTCTGTGTTCTTTGTTTCTAAACATGCCCAGAAAAGTCAAAGTACACTAATTTTTCAATGCTTTGACACCAGAATGAGAGGAAGTGAAAGAACCATGGCCCCTCAGGAAAAACAGTTTTTAAAACCCTCATGTTCTGATGAGACACTATTTTAATGTCAAAGGTCCCAAAAACCCAAATGACATATTTACATTATTTAATCACAAGTTTGATTTTACAAGTTTAGTTTACAATAGTTTCTTATAATAAAGGTTGGTTTTACTAAAAATGGGATTTCTTTTCTTTTTTTTTTGTATAACCCATATATGATTGGACATAAAACTTACATAAAACATTACAACACATGTGGAGTGACATCAATTAGTAAAGTTCATTAATTATTACATACATCAGTTGTCACCTTCACCAGTAACCCCTCTGAAATTTGTGCTGGTGGTGTCTGAGTGTTTGTAACACCTGGAGGAAAAGTGGCGTTTTTAGACTCTTTTTGACACCCTGCAGATGCGGTCAGGAACTTGAGATGCTTAATCCCTTCATACATGAGCTACTGTGTGAAGGATAGCAAAGCTGTAGTGTTTAAGCCCAGTTCTTAAGATTCACTAGGAAAAATGTGTATGTGTGTGTGTGAGTGCCGTGGCTCGTTCAATAGTCTGCCTTCTTTTCCTGTCTGTCTCTTCTAGCCTCTCTCACACTTTGCTATTGTACACTGGCAACAGAACCATGTATTACAGCCTGCAGCTAATTTTTTTCCTCTGGATCGGATTTCTCAGAGCACAGATGCTGCAAAAACACACAACAAAAAAGGCTTATAAAATAATGCATCGGTTGATTTCCAGGCAGGCACCTGCCTCCTTGATTCCAGTTTGACCTCGGCCTTCCTAACAGCTTTGAAACAACTATTTGGCTAAGAAGTCAAAGCCTCTACGCACACATGAAAAAGAATGCATTTGAGATTGGGAAACAAGAAACGCCATGTTTGTTTGGGGGGCAATGTAATGGTAGTTCACTGGGGTCATCTTTGCTGCATGATCAAATAAGGAATGCTCTCTCTCTGTGCCTTTATAGTTCGAATTATGCTGGTGAAGTATCTTATTATGACATCTTGTTCCTTGGTCTGAACATGTCTGCCGGCTTTGATATGGGCTACGATCGTGTCATAATGAGATGGCATCATAGGAAAGGGATCGGAGAGGGCCTACATCTGAGAAGCCTCTGGAATGGAAAGCAGTCACCACTAAACCAAAACATCAGAGCCTGTAATCTCATGGCTCGGTATAATGTTTATTGTTTTTCACTTCATTCTAGCTAATTGGATGACACTGAAAGATATGATAAAGAAGACTGATGATTACTAGAGTAGTGAGTACTGGTGGAGAAGCTGACGTCAGCATGGGACAGACATGCACATGCATGAATGCTACCACTCATTCAGACGGCCTTACAATGACCCGCGCACACAATCACTCACCAGCTCTTTCATTTCAAAATTCACAGACACACACACATATGTATAAGCAAATCAATAACCTAAAAGCGATGTCACGCTGTCAATAAAGCAAAATTAAATTGTTAATCGCAGTAATGCTGACATTTGCTTGCGAGGTTAGTATGTTGTGATATGCTGTGCCTCAATATATACACAACTATATGGTAATATTTAGTCCAATGTAAATGCAATTTCAGTGACTGTTATTTTATTTAGGAAAAGATGAAATGTGCAGTTACCGCTAAATTACTTAGAGACAACTTTAGCATTTACAGGATTATGCATGTAAAGAGGATACTTGCTAATTTATTTGATAATTGTGAATTAATTAATATTCAACTAATTTAGTAAAGTTTAAAAAAAAAAGTATTAAAAAAACAACTCATATTAATTTTAAGTAATTTAACAACTAAATTATGCTCTAATTCTAAGGGGTCATTTTACAGTAAAAGAATAAACTGATATGTATATGGCCACTGTAAAACATATTCTGTTAAATGTACAGTAAAAAAAGAAAAATATGGTAAAAGTGTTTTATTATGGGATTACATACTGGTTCCTGTATTTACAACATGTAACCGTATATTTTATCATCTGATATAATATATAGTATATACCAATCAACTTGAACTACCGTTATCTGCTTTTTAAAAAAAAAAAAAAAAGATAAATAACGAGTCAGTGTTTATCATGTCCATAAAACATGGTCCATACTCTTTTGTAGACAGTGCATATTAGCTAAATAACAGAAAATGTGACAAAAAACAATAAATAAATGAAAAAAAAAAAAAAAATTAAATTAAAATCAGATCATGTTCAGCTTTGCACTACAAATTATAGGATAAATATAGGTAGTTTCTACTTGCAAAAATCATACATTTGACCGCGTTTTACAGTAATATTACATTTAATTTGATGTTACACCATTTATATTTTTAGTTCCCAATACTGCATTGACAAATAGACCTAAAAAGTAATATACAAAAAAATTTAGAATATGATTACATCCAAGACCAGCATGATTGAGGGCATATTCGTTCAATTAAAAGCATTGATGCACACAATCCACACCTATGTAAAGCATCTAATGTGAAAGTTCATGAACATTTCCAATGACAAAAGCTCTGTCAATCATCCATAATTAAAAATCGCAGTGCAATAAGAACAGTATATAGCCCACTAAAACACCTCTTCACTGAGGCCTCGTAAGTGCATGTGACCCCGACTCACTTACCAGCCACGGCTGTTTATAACAGTCCCCATTAGGAGCCAATCTCCACTGGAGAAGCAGGCAGAGCGCTTGGGCCACTTATCGAAAGACCTCTGGAAAACTTCAGCCATTAGCATGTGTGCGCATGATGATTTGTAGCGCAGGAAGAAGAGGGAGCGTACGGGGGGGAAAGGGGGAACATGGCAGACAGCTCCTTTCACAAGATTGGACTTTAAACCAGCCAATTAGTCGTTTCACACATTGGGAGCATTGTGCAGGTCACACATTAATTTGAGAAATGAGCAGAAAAAGTGGAAGCTGGTGATGTGGAGAGAGAAAGAGAGAAAGAGAGACTGCTGCTTTAATTATAGCAGAATTGCAATTCACAGATTTCCAACCCCTCTTTTCTATTTCTCCTTCTCTGTCACCGCATATTTCACCCAAAAAAGTGACAGGCTTTTCTTCAGCTTTGAATGTCTTTCATTGCCTCTCTGTTTGCTCTTGTTAGCAGAGCTCCAACAAGGATTTGACAGCAAGTAAATTCTCAACTTCTCCTAATTTGACAGGAATCTGGTGATCTGTATGCAGGGATTTTGTGATGCATTTGCAACTGTGTGCACAACCATTTGTGTGCTCGGGCCTGTCTCTGTATGTTCCTATATGTGTGCATGTGCAGGCATCTAATTAACTTCAAGCTCTGACTTACTGTCATGGTGTATCTAAACATGAAGAGTCCTCTGCTATACTGTTACAATAATGAGAGTAAACAGCATAAGAATAAAAACTATATTTCTTATCTAAACTCTTACTTTTTTTTTAGGTAGCTCAGGCGACACATGAAGGTACAAAAACTGTCTTTTTCACTAACCGCTCACGATCCAGTTTAATCAGGCTCGAAGTGCGCTAAAATAGCATGAAATTCATTTAAACCCTATTTAAATTAAGTCACACAGCTCTTTTCTATGCAAATGAGGCTCATTATAGATTACACCTTCTTGACAAAACTCACCACTGATTGCCTAGCACAATTAATATTTCAGAAACTAGGCGGTAAACTGAATTTTACTTAAAGGAGACATTTTTGTGTACATTTTTTAGTTTTTACGATGATCACAGTTAAAGGAACACTCCACTTTTTTTGGAAATAGGCTCATTTTCCAACATCCCTAGAGTAATACAGCTGTGTTTTTACCGTTTTCGAATCCATTCAGCCCATCGCGGGGTCTAGTGGTCCCAAAATTAGCATAGCTTAGAATAAATCATTGAATCCGATGAGACCAGCTAGCGTCGCACTATAAAATGACTAAAAAGTTTCGATATTTTTAAATTTATTAAAACTTAAAATAGTTCCTAGTCATATCAGCCTAGAAAATCACAACTTTGCATTTTCCACCAGTCTTAGTACAAAATGCGACTACAGAAGAGTCAAGTTTTAAATAAGTTTTAATAAATTTAAAAATATTGAAACTCTTTAGTCATTTTATAGTGCAACGCTAGCTGGTCTATTCGGATTCAATGATTTATGCTAAGCTATGCTAATTTTGGGACCACCAGACCCGGCGATCGGCTGAATGGATTCAAAAACGGTAAAACACATCTGTATTACTCTAGGGATGTTGGAAAATGAGCCAATTTCCAAAAAAAGTGGAGTGTTCCTTTAATGCTACATATTACATTTTGCAAAATGATGCAAAAATTTTAAAGGTGATTTGATTTTAATATCAAGGCAAGAAACTTTGCAAAAACACAAATGGGCACAAAAGAGAACACAGCACTATACTGAAAAAGGGAAGGGTAAGGGTACTCTTGAAAGTACTTTTTTTATACTGGAATATGAAACTTTGTCGTGCTCTGGGAATAATTCTGAAACTTCTCAGACAGATAAATATTTTCATAACCAGCGGAGTCATTTCTAATGCCTTTTTCTCCTCATGAGGGCAGTCAGTCTTTCTAAGGGAGTGAAACAGAGTTTGCACCTCACTGGTGCTAAACAACGAAACATAATGGGAAATCACACTGTCTCTGAGAGATTTCTCAAGCCTCTGAGATAAGCCTCCTCCATAACAACAGATGCCGTCCAATTGTTCTTAAGTTATTACACAGAGCCTTGGAGCTCATCATTATAACGACAAATTGTCTGCGCCAAATGACATTATGTATGGCATTATAGTTGAAATAGTCAATTCTTGCTTGTTTTTAGTCAAGTTCTTGTCAGTAGTGAAATCGTGGCTTCTTTAATTACATGTATTATTTCTTCCTCAGTATGTTGGTACATTTTTGAAATCTGTCAAAATATCACACTAAAAAATTGACATGCTTTGTTCTCTTGGCATATCAACACCAGCAGCTTGTGCTATAATTTAGAATATATTTGTATTAGTTCCAGTAGATAAAAACATCTAATTGGATTATCATTACCTAAACTTCTCTCTTTAACAAGGTTATCCATCAAATGCAGTTTAATTACCTCAAAAGCAAACACTAAGAGGGCTGACTTGCAGCAACGTGATCAGAATGGTTAGCGTAGGCTAGCCGGTGTGTAACAGCGGAGACGTGAATGACACAACTGACTTCAATGTTTTATGGATGAGTTCCTCTAGGCTCCTAGGGAATATCTGTCTAAGCACAGCTCCTCAAGGATTGAATTAGTCTTTTGATCTACTAATTGATTTGGAAAGCTAAGAAAAAGAAACACTGGAGTTTTCAACTAGCAAGCATGTAAGAAATAAATCACTTCTGGCTGCTGGCTGTGAGAAGCTGTGGGGAAAATGTGATTCTTTTCACCTGTTTTTCAAACTGGTGTATGGATACTTCACATCCTTATTCATTATGATGAATATTCAGGGTTTGTCATAATGATGTATGATTGTAATTTTCAGTGTTCAGTTTGGAAATGTTGTGTATTTGAGTTATGTACTGTTTGCTAACAATGTTTGGAATAACAAAACTCATTTTGGTCTTTCTCTTAAATGAATAATTCACCCAAAAGTGAACATTTGCTGGAAATGTACTCACCCTTAGGCCATCCAAGATGTGGATGAGTTTCTTCATCATAACAAAATTGGAGAAATTTAACATCACTTGCTCACCAATGTATCCTTTGCAGTGAATGGGTGCCGTCAGAATGACAGTTCAAACATCTGATAAAAACATCACCCAGACGAAGAAACAAATGCATACATCTTGGATGGTGAGGTAATTCAAAGTATTTTTTTGTATTGCACTCTAAAAAGGCTGGGTTGAAAAATAACCGAACCGTAACCCAGCTGCTGGGTATCTATGGGACAGAACACACAATGATGAAGGTCTGGGATGTCGCTGTCTTGTCTCCTCAAGCAGAAAATGTGCAAGTTTAGTGTATTTTGTGGAAATTATGTATAATCATATACAGTTAAGGTCAATCCACCTTTCAGACTCTGTGCAATAATAATTATTTTACCAAACAAATGTTATTTATTTTACCAAAATAAGAGGGATCATACAAAATTATGTTGTTGTGACTTTAACTCGTACATGTAAAAATGTACATCCCTTTGATTCCTAATACTGTGAACCTAGCTGTGTTTTTCGTGTTGTGATAGCTGTAGGAAAGGGTTCAAACACATCAGCATACATAACCATAAAACTTACAGGTTGTATATCAAGTGAATGACATCTAGGATTCTGTGGTTGCAGGGCTGAAGACCTCTCCACCTTTTTTGTATATTGATGGGGGAAGCAGAGTGGGCAGGACATTGAAAGCACTCTCCCTTTAGCATCTAAAACATAAGAATAACACAATGCAAACTGTGAAACTGATCTCATAATCTACATGACACACTGAAACCCTTTTTCCTGTGAAAATGTCTTTATTCCTTTAAAGAGCCTAAATGTAACTACACCTGTACATGCAGTATTGTAAAATAATCTGCTTTGGTTAAACCTTTAGTATGAGGAACACATATTCACTACTAACTATAGGACTTTTGTGTTTCAACATTGTTTTAGTGATTTTAGGTATGTGGTAGGATTTAGGGATGTAGAATATGCTGATGCAGAATTAACAGCCAATATACAAGCTAATAAGCAACTAGTTAAAGTGAGAATTTGTTTTTATACTAAAGTGTTACGATTGTGTTAACCAGTTGATATTTGCCAAATACAGTTGAATTTTGATTTTATAGTTTGACATAAGAAATAGCTTACCTGGAGTCATGTCACCCCGCTCTAAATGCACCTTTCCATCTCGCTGGTCATCGACCAGAATTCTATCTGCAATTGTAGCCCCAGTCTTCGAAAAGTTTTCTTCCTGCCTCTGGATATACAGGTAGCTTCTGGAAGACTCATGAAATCGGATAAAATTTGAAAACAAAAAAACAAAAGTAACCGTATCAAGCTGTCGTTGCCGTGGTGAAGCGTGCTGTTGCTGCTTTACAGACCCTAACGACTCGAAAGGCAAAGGATTTCTTTGGATAAGACATTTATTGAACACAAAGAAACAAACAAAGCAAACGCTAACGACATGCATCAAAAGCTAACAAACACCATGAAGAAACACTAACATAGCATAAACACAGACATGAGACACAGGACGGGTGTTACACATATAGTGTTTATCATGAGCTTGAAAGTAAGCACGTGTTAAGAAAGAAAACAAGAGAAGCCCATATATATATATATAAAGATTTTATAAAATATATATAACCTATATATAACCTTTAAAAGTCAGGGAGTCAAGCTGCCTTTTTTTGTCCATCTGCACCAGCAAGAATCGCACATACATAGAATGAAATTTCAGATTAAGAAAACGTTTGTCAAACAGGGTGTTTTTGCAAGCTATGATTTAAAAAAGTACCACTGCATTGATGTTTTAATTATGATACGATGCAATACAGTACGGTTGGCATAAACAACCTAGCTAACGTTAGCCATCTCATTCTCAACACTTTAGTCACCAATCTGGAAGGCAGAATCGACACTGTTATAAAATATATATATCAGAGTGCCTTCCCATTTAATTTGTATATTATATTTAAGTTTATTTAACGATAAAACCACTACTGCGGGCATTTTTTGTCAAAAAATTTACCTAGCTAGGTGGCTATATATGTCACAGGGTACATTAATGCTAACCCGCACCGACAGAATTTTTTTTTACATTAAACAGTGAAATATGTGTGCTCTTATCACAACTTATTAAAAATAGAGGTAAATTATCATACCATTTATCATTCTTGTTGCAATGTTGCCGACGAGACAATTAAGTGTAGAATCCAGAAAGTTCGATAAAGAGGAAAATCAACCGGTTGGGTAAAAATAACCCAACCCAGTGGTTCAGTGGTAAAAATTCATGTTCAGCATGAACTACCCAACTTTGTGTTTATGTTACCTCAAATATTCCAGAATTTTGACCCAGCACAATTAACTCCACAATGTGTTTACAGAAATAACCCAGCACTTTTTAGAGTTTGTTTTTTGGGCAAACTTTCTACTTATACTACATCAACTTATTCAAGATGATGCTATCACTATGTAATATCTCTCAATGTGCACAGGTTCATATTGAGCAATATTAATCATTTTACAGGGCAGAAATTTGCATGTAAGCCATGGCGTATTGAAATGTGGATGGATGGAGCAGGTGAGTGTGTGATGATGACACAAAGCCCTAAGAGAACCAGAAGTGATTAATGAGGACTGAACACAACCCACACCAATCTTACACACCACACAGGCCAGAAAACTGGGTCAGACTCAAATGTTCATATAATACTGGTTTGGAACAGAAGTTGAGTAAAATACTTAAAGGGACATTTCACAGAAAATTATTATTCTTTCATCATACTCACCCTCGTGTCCCTCACTATTGTAAGCATTCATTCTAAAGCATAAGGAGTGCTTAGCTTTTCTGTAAGTTCTGTGTAAAACTGCTCTATTTTTGCACTTTCAAAGTAAAGCTGCTTTAGTTTTCTCTGTAAAGCTGCCTTGATTACTGTGTAAAGCTGGGCACATCCTGATTTTGCCAAGTTCAAAGTGTCCTTAGGTCAACATATTTTGTTGACCCTAGAACAACATTGTAATGCAAAAATATAATCTTGACCATATCCCTACACCTAAATCTAACCTTATCCATGAGTAATGCTTAAAATCAGAGGAAATAATAGATGACTGACAAACACTGTGTGACATTCTGTCCCTGTCTGTCCTGTCTCCACCGCTGTCTGTGTCTTTTTGGTTTCTCCCAATTTAGTTTCATTGTCTCACCTGTTGTTTTACACCTGCCCTCACTTTAGTCTTTGATTTGTTTGTCCTTAAATACTGTTGTCTTTTCATTTGTATTCAGGTCTCGTTAACTTTGTGATGTCGGCATGTCTGTAAGTGCTTCCCTGTCTGTGCATTTTGCTGCATCGTCAGCTTTTGTTTTCGCTCTGGTCTTTTTGTAAATTAAATATTTAGCTCTTTTGCCTTACGGGAGGTTCGGCATTAACACGCCGATTCCATGACACACTGATTGTAAACCTCACCAACACTGTAAACTGTTTTTTCAAATCTGATTGGTTAATCACAATGTTGTCCCAGGGTTAACAAAGATGCTGACCCAGGGACATGTTGCACTTGGCAAAATCAGTTTAGCGGTAAAGCTGTTTTGGAAAAATACAAAGTGTAAAGAAAAATAGAGACTGAACAAAACTGTGTTGTGCTAAAAATCCTAATTTGTTCTAATTTGGAACAAAAATATCAATTCAATCAATTATGCTGTATTGTGACCAAATATTGAGTTTTTTTGTCCAGAATTAGATTATTTAGTTTTTCTTTCAGAACTGATTGGTCACTGGTCTCATTGTACTGCACTTATGCACTTCTGTTTTAAAGTAAAAAACAACAACAACACTATTTGTGGATCATTTTGCCAATGTTCACTCAAAAACTGAGGTACAAAAACCTTTTCTCTATGATAACTCAGATTCAAAAGCAATTTTTGTAGGCTTGTCATTTTTGACCAGGAACACCAAAAGAAAGGTAACTAAGTGGGGGAAAATACCAAAAAAAGTACAAAAAAATCTCTTTTTTTGTCCGCAAAGTCACTTTTGCCAATGTCATAACAATTTTGGGAGATCATGGGAACACAGTGTGAGAGCTACAGTTTTCAGCTATAATCTTTAACTTGGTTATAGACTTATCAGAAATCACACAACCTCTCTGGAAGGACATCCTGTTAGAAAAAAAACAAGAACAGAATGACCTGGTCGACTTAAAGCTGCGCCACACACTGCATATTTCATGCATTAAGCACAAATTGCTAATTTTGGATGTCTCAGCTCAGTGAGTTCATGGTTTTGAAACTGTATTTAAATTCTGATCACATCAGGGATGCAATTAATCATTGCATGGTTTTAGGGTCAAACTGATGAATATTTAGTTATCTATATAAAATTGCCTTGACCTCTCTTGCCATAACTTTCATTTCATTATTTTAACTAGAGCAGTGGCTTACCTGATATCCCAGGCCCCAGCCTTAAGAGGCATCTGCCTCTCCATGGAGTCATAAATTAGATTTCTTGTGCATAAAAATTTATCAAAGTTCTACCAAACTGCTTGATATGAATTCATCTTTATCTTGTTGAGAGTTAAAGGTGTTTATTCTTGTCGTGTTTTAAACATTTAAAAGGTTGATTTTCCTATTTTAGGACCGCATGGAATGGGAATTGATTCTTTAGAAAACTGAATCTACCTTTAAGATATTGTGAATGAATGAATGAATGAATGAGTTATTACAATCTTTACATGGACAAAAGGCATTGCTTTACCCCAGAGATAAAGCAGTCTTAGTGCTTCTGCTATTTTAATGTCTGAGCAGGAGTTCTCTATGCAGCAGTGTTCCTGCAAGTATGCTAATAATCTACATTACGTTGTGTTTACAACTTTGCTATGTTTTAACATCTCAGAGTAGATTAAATAGCCTTTTTTCCTTTTTGTGTCAGCCAAATACATTTTCGAATGTAAGCCATGCTGAGCTGCTAATAGACATTATGTTAATGCAATCCAATATTTTTTCAATCTTAAAGGGGTAGTTCACCCAAAAATGACAAATCTGTACGAATTTCTTTTTCTTAAATGCCAAAGAAGATATTTTGAAAATATTTTGGTAACCAAATAGTTGACAGTAGCTATTGATTTTCATAATAGCAAACGTCAGGAGCTGGTTTTTACTTTATCTTCTTTTGTGCTCAGCAAAAAATAACTACAGAAATTCTAATAGCTTTTTTTGTAAGGGAAGATGTACATCACTATAGTGGAAAATTGATTAATCTAATAGTATAATGCATGCAAGTCTATATGCAGCAATGTATCATTGATGTATCAGGTCTAAACGCTTGTTCACACCAAGAACGCTATATAAAAATAACTATAATAAACATTTAGAGCCCACACAATGAACGACGAAATTTGGTACTGTATATTATGAGTGTGTGCTGCTATTATGGTGCCACTATGATTACTTGAGCTCTTTAAAATCAGGTGGATTCTGATTAGCTGTCAATCTTTTTATTGTTTGTCAAGCTGGAATAAATTGTTCTGAAAGTAATTCCCAAGACATCACTTTTTTAGAACGATTATTAAATCTTTATAGTAATCGTCCTTGGTGTGAACGGTCTTTAAGTGGCAGCTTTGAATGAACATTTTATGTTTCATCATTTCTTGATAGCCTGACATTTTCCGCTTCAAAATTGAGCTCTCTGTGCTGCTCTTCTTTCACTTTTTCATAGCCGAAATGGATCTATTCCCTTGGCACTTCTGAAAATCAATTTTTGCTGCAGCTTCATTGTTCCGAAATGATGTATTTTTAAAGAGACTGTCTTTAAAAGTTTTTTTAACCATCAGTTTTTGAATAATAGTAAACCTCATGATGGCCTCAATATAGTGTGACTAGACCCTCCAAACCAAAATGTGCATTGTAAGAGGGTTTCAGCTCATATATGTTAGATGGTTATTGATTGGAGATTGGCAATATAGAGCAATTACTCGCCACTGGACAAGTTGAGGCTTGATCTATAGCTCTGGTTTAACTGTGCCCGATCAATGCCTGTGCACAGCAGACACATACATCATAATATTCTGACATTCAAAAGTCACAGGGCAAGAATGGAGTGCCAATCTCAGAGACTGATGATAAAGCAAATATTCACAAGCAAATATGTTGTGACAGCAGTTTGACAAACACTTTTCAAAAATTTATCCTGCATGTCTGTCTATTTCTCAAGGGGATACATATGCAGAGGAGGCAAAAAAGGAGACCTGAGAATAATATTTATGCAGTCACAGTTTGGTTTAATTTTAGTATTTTATATCCATATTACATGTTCACACTCACAAAAACACACACACATACATAGATAAAATATATAAATATATATTATAGGTGTAATAACAGGGCTATTGTTAACTAAACTACATAGTCAAATATATATACACACAGTATGCATATGTAATAGTTTCTGCAGAAAAGAGAATCTGCCGGGTTGGTTAAGAATATCATCGGCAAAGAGTGATATTTTATGCATTTCAGAGCAAATATGGAATCCTTAATCGTACAATATTTTGAATCCATTTTTATACTTTTTACATTTATTTTAGTTTTAGTTTAATTTTAGTTAAAGTTTTTGTATAAATTTGTATAGTGTTGTATTTTTAGGCCATTTTCTTCTTTTACACACACACACACACACACACACACACACACACACACGTTGGTTTTTGTGATTTATGAGGACTCTCCATAGGCATAATGGTTTTTATACTGGACAAACTGTATGTGCTATTGCCCTACACTGACCCTACGTCTAAATCTACCCCTTACAGGAAACTGTGTGCATTTCTCGATTTTCAAAAAAACACCATTTAGTATGTTTTTTAAGCCTTTTGAATTACGGGGACACCAAAAAAGTCCTCATAAATCACCTTAAAATTGTAATCCCTATGTCATACCCATGTAATTATACAAATTTGTGTCCTCATAAACATGTACACGTATTAGTTAACCATAATAACTTTGTTTTTACACACATGATTTAATTTTAAATACTTTATGTGTGTGTGTGTGTGTGAACATTATATGGAAATAAAATATTAATTGAATCTTTTGGAAAATGTGTAGCCATCTTAATGTTTTTCAACTTTTTTCCCCCACTTTTGTCTACCATAAAGCCTTTTGGCTTGGTTAGATGATCCTAATAAGCCCTAACAGCCTTGCATTTAGATGCTCAAACTTTGCCAGCCCGGTGATATGGAACAGACATCCCTGAAAGACATTGATCGCAAGCAACAGCTATCGGAAGCATCCTGTGTTCCCTCCCCCTCTATTCTTCTTATCTTCTCTTAATTGCCAACCGTCTCCCCAAATCATTATTCAGCCCTCTATTAAAAGAGCAGAGCAGACATGGATCAGATATGGTATCCTACGCACTCTGCCAGCCACCATTCTATGTCATCACTTCCTGTGTACGCCCTGCTCTCATTAGAGCTCCAGCCTGCCATTGTCTCCTGCTGCTGATCCACAACTTGCCCATCAGCTGCACACAGCAAAATCAATACCCTTCCTGGAAAAGCTTGAAGGGTCCATTCTATATCTAACCCTTATTAGTGCAGTTACTGCCCATGACATTTACCATATAAGACCTGTGTCCATGTCAGCGACCCTCAACCTCGTCCCAACCCCCTGAAAACAAACCTCCTCTCACAGTATCACTCCAAAACTGTCACTGTTGCTATGGCAATGCCTGTTTCAAGATAATTGTTGTGTTGTGGAAACCAAAAGCACACAAATAGTCTGCATTGAAAATGGTATAAACACCTTTTGGAGCAGTATATTATTGTGGGGGGGATTCAGGGGTTTAAAACATGGTCTGATGGAAAGAATCATTTCATTGAGGTGTTATTTTTAATGACTAAAATTAAATACACTATTATGTATATAGCAAAACTCAATATTGGCTTGGAAAAACACCTTTAGAAACAAAAAAATGTTTCTGATGACCTTCCCATGAGAATCTTGAGCTTCAGGTAGCACTGTAGACAGCTGTTTAAGTAATTGAAAGATTAGCCTCAATGCAATTCCCAACGAAATCCATTTAAAAATGTAAAATTCACATGAAAAGAACTCAAAACTGAGATCAGACCAAATGTAGGCAGATGTGGAAAGGAAAAAGTGATCATAAGAAAGCACTAAAAATACATACAAGGGATGGACATAAAAAGCTACCCAGTTAAGTCAAAATTGAGTTCGTTTTGGAATATAATTTAGTCAAATCGCACTGAAGTTTCATACACTGGATTTTAGAATATTCCTAGAGCCCTGCTTGGTGTCTGATTGTATGAGAGGTGAAATATAGCACCCTCACGGTTTTGACCTTTCCAGCTTTGGATTGCTATAATACTTTTGATTTTCTGTCTATATATCTGCTGTATCCTGCAAGCATAATCACACACATAGTGGTCATTTTAACTCTCTTCACTTGTGAGCTCTGTGAGAAGATACTAATGATTTCCAACAATCAGAGAGGTGAGAACACTGATATTTCAGCTGAGATATAGCATGAATTAGAAGCTGGCCTGTCTGGATTTTGAGAATCTGCCTGTCTGATAGGAATCTTAAAGGGCAGAACACTGCTGATTGGATCACCAGTTCCTGTGGTGATTTTTTAAATAGATGTTCTGCCATTTTTTTTTTTGGTTTTTATTCATGATGATAATGTTCAAACTTAATGTGGAGAGCAGTTTGGATGCCCTATTAGGGTCTTAAAAATATTAGCAACATTCCAACAAGTCAGGAGAACTATTACTTACAACTCTAAATGTGTTTTTTTATTTTGCAACTAAGCACTGGTAGGTTTATTTTAGATGTATGTCAAACAGCTGAAAGCAGTTTCAGATGAATTCAGGTTTCATTTCAAGAATATCTGTTGACATTTCCTAACTCTTAATGTAAAAAGTGACCATTAGGTCTGCATACGTATATCGGATAAATCCTGGCTCGGCATTATGTTGAATATGAAACTGAGAAAATTAGAAAATTCTAACCAAATCTTATAGCAATTCATACATATTTTCTGAGGTGTCTAATTCGTACAAATTCGTAGGACCTCAATCGTACGAATTCATTCGAATTTTGCTACATCATACGTATTTTATAAGTTGCAAATTTGTACACCTAATGACCTACACCTAGCTCCGGCCCTAAACCTACCTGTCACTGGGGTTTAGACAAATCATGCAAAATCGAATTAGTGAGGTCATGCGAATTAGCACAAATTTTGTCTGAATACGTACAAATTGGTCATGAGACTGTGTTGTAAATTTCTCGAGACAGATTTGTGGGTTATGCATTATTCAATTACACACTAATTCATGCCACATTGACCATTATTAGATATCGCTTAACAATAAATCATAAGCTTTATCACATTGTGCCATCAAAGATGAATATTATGATTTGCACAAATTAAGCCATTTCGTGCATTGTGCTTTCCACAGAAGGCTTTGTTTTGGATGTGTTGTTGGAGACTATATGAGTTTCATATTGTGTGGCAGAGGACATGCTGGTACATTTTTCCCATAAGATTCATAATCTCATTGTGTGCTCTCTGGACAGAGTTATTTGGTGCTCTGTGATAGTGAAAACTAAAGTGGTAAGAAAATAAAAGAGATGTAAAAGGCAAGTTGTTCATTGTTGTCAGTTTGAGGCCTTTATTATCATGTACACTGTTTGTGAGCAATTCCCATTGAGCAGAATTCATAAAACAACAGTTTTATGTTGACTGTTTTTTTCAAGGTTCCCCTGCAGTTGATCGATCTGTTCAAGCACATTGCAGTTTTTATGCTTAAATTGCATTTTATTTGAGTCGGCTCTGAACAAGTCCCCTGTTGATGAATAAATAGTGGCTTTTCTTTTAAAACATTAAACTTAACAGGTAAAGAGTTGAGAATTCTGTGGCTTAGTGAATTTACATCAAACCACATTTTAAGTTTATTCCCTTCTTTCGAGCAACATAAAAACTCTTTGTTCAATAAATGCAGATAGTTTCAGGATCAGCCCTTATGAGATACCTTGTATAAACAGTTGGATTAGAAGCCATTAGAGTGGTTTTAGAAGTATGAAATTTGCAGCGAGCCTAATGGACAGACATGTTAACCACTGTCCCACATATTTGCCCTTCTTTGAAAACTTTAAAATGTCCCTCAGAAAGCTATCCTTTGAAGGCTGTTTAGAGGAAGAACATTGATTGACTGGGAGCTTTCATAGTCTGTGAAGTAGAGCATGCAATGAGGCCTCAGATAATGTTGAGCTTATGCAGCGTTCAGGCATTGTTAAAGCCATTTTTGCAGTCTTCGGACAGCTCTTGTTGAGAGGGCTATCAGTTCACTGCAGGCAGGTGGATGCAAGCATTCTTGCATAATATATCGAAATCCATCAATGCGAACATTGATATAAATGTTCCAAATAACTGAGCGAGATAAATGTAAGCAAATGTTGCACACAATTTTTGCTTTTGAATATGTGGGAGTTTAAGCATATTGGGCTGCAGCACTGCCGTCTCAGTTGTGCTGTAGCACTCCTTATTTGGCAGCTGGAATAAAGGTTTGTTAAACTAATACATTTCTTCTGATTGATTTATGCATAGGTATTTCAAGAGAATGCATGTTTTCCAACCTGAATGACAGTAATTGCTCAATTTTCTCTATTGATCATTTTTAGTTTAAGTGCTCTTGTATTGCAAGAAAAACTCTAAAACCAAATGTTTTCTCAGAACCTAAGGATTGTTTTTTGTTGTTGTTTTTACATAACATTATATCAAAGACCTGGATGACTAATATTACAGAATACATGTAAAATGTATTATGAATTATATTTTATCAATTCATTATTTTGTATTTCTCATATGCAGTTCCACATCTAAACAAGCTGCTATAATAGAATACATTGCTTTTAATACCAGCTAGTTGAATGCATCCATTGTGTTCCTGCATCCTTGAATGAAATGAACAGTACTTGATGGGGTACCACATCACTTGTCACTCAAACAGGACAATACGATTTTCTGTGCTTCTCAGAGCTTTTTTTCTGTTCCCATGGTACCAATGTTCACGAGAAACCCAACATATGCCAATCTACTTTTGTAGGCACTCCAGAAACGCTAATCGATTCTAACTTACACTGAGATAGAAATTCTCTTGGGTACTTAAAAATGTATAAGAGGTCTGGATAGTGGACACGCACCTCTGATATCAGACATGTCTTTACCTACAAGGGATCTCAGAGGGCCTAAAATATGAATATCAGTAACTATACATAATATCCTGTAGGCAATTTTCAATACTTTTAAGAAGGCATACCTGTCATCAGTCATATAGTAGAGAAGAGTATGCCCTGATCTAGTGTGACAAGGAACTTTGGACCAAAGAATCAGACGAGTATTCAAGATGCACTCAGTATATACAGTACAATATATAATTTTATGATTTAGTTATCATTGTTGGTGTTATTGTTATATGATACATTAGTGTTGTACTTTAGTTTCAATTTATGACATATGCAAGATTTAAAATGTTTAAATATGTTAATCAATATTTGATTTACAGTTGAATAATATTTGTATATTTTTTCATTCATTTGTATTATTTTTATTCATTAAACAAGTATAATGGCACATTATTCTGATCATTGCAAACATCTGTACCTGTTGTCAAATAGTTAGAATTTATCAGCTGAATTGTGAAGAAAGCTGTATACACACACACGTGCACACGCACACTCTCACATAAATGCACACACACACCCTTGAGCCTGTTTGCTTGGGAAAAATGAAATATGAGGCACCTCTGTGAGTCACGGTAGTTTGGTCGGTGTGAGCTGAAGCTGTGAGGTATTTACAGGGGGGTCCACTGCAGTGATACAGAAAGCTGTGACCTTTCCTTTAAGAACAGCCACTAAATCATTGTCTCTGTTGCAGAGTTTCTTAGCTGGCTAAGACAGAGTGGATGGCTATATCAAGGGATCTGCCTCGCTGCCTTTTGAAATCTTTTCGATTAATTGCAGGGGTGGTGGATGAAAGGCCAGTCACCTCTGTCTAAATAATCCTGGATAATAAAAATTCCCTGACAAAATCAGTAGCAAGGGATAAAGATCCAGTGCCCTAGACTCCATGTTCAGAGGTAAAAATACATTTAGAGCAGATTACATTGGTATTACTTACATATTCAGATCCATTAAGTAATGGCACTTCTGCACATGTAGAACATGTATCCATTATGCATGTAAATCTGTTTCAAAACACATCAAAACAAGTCATTCATGTTTGAAATGTCAAGAGGGTTATCAACCTTAATTCAACAAAAACATTCAGCCCTGTTTTGGTCAGAAATGGATATTTAAAGTGCCCCTATTATGCTTTTTCAAAAATTATTGTTCATGCAGTGTGTCATGTAGCTGTATGTGAACATAAAC
>JAUCNO010000318.1:6990068-7001734 GCA_032353835.1 Enteromius viviparus | reverse complement strand
CCATTATTGTAACACCGCTACGTTTTGCGCTTTGGACCAACGTAGTCAGGGTACGTTTTTGTATGAGACTGGGTTGCATATATTCATTTGGTATTATCTTTTAGCATATTATATAGGAAGGAAATAATCGTATTTTGAACAAAGTTTACCTTTGACCTCTTCATCTTTTAGAGGACAGGCTATTTTTGTCTGATAAGCTCATTAGCTTAAACTCATTAGTTCTATGGAGGTTGAATCATGCACACATGCATTACATTCTTCATGTAGTTGACTGTGCCCTTGATATGCCCAGACTGCATAGACATCAGTTCAGTTGAAGTTTTCTGATTAAGGTTCCTTATTCAGAGAGATCTTTGATTCACACTGATGACAATGTGATAGACTGTGGAAGTGTGTAGTTCGGGCCAAGAATAAAACTGATCTGTTGATTAGATATTTTGGTGGACGCATTCCAAAGGAGTCTGTAAGAAGAAAAGGTAGGACTTTGCAAGGGTGCATTTTTTATTCATGGTAAATTACATTTTGTAATTCACCAACAGTCTCACGATCAATTCGTACAATACGATTTAGAAGAAATCATATGAATTCGTATGAGAGAGTTCATACGAATTAGCCACCTCGTAAAATATGTACGAATTGCCATGAGATCAGGTTGGATTCACCTGTTGAGATGCAATAGTCCCGAGGCAGAGGGTGATACAGACAGTACATTGAAAGTCAATCTGTGTAATCAAATTAGAGTTTTCAGTATCTTTATATTATTCCTATTATGATTTCAGAGCATGACAATGTTTATTATATTAGAGAGAAGGTTATCAAGCACTGAGATCTTACAGTATAATGCATTATCAGAACAAGGTCATTATGCAAATGAATTGTTGACAAAACCCATTTGTACTAAATAAAACCATTTCATTTGCAATTTTTTTATGGCAGTGCATTAATGAAATTAATGATTAGATGCACAGTAGACTAGTGTAGCCACAACTAGACTGCAAAAGCTCTGGTCCATACTCTGGCCATGTACTGCCCAAGGAAAAGTAGTTTGTATTGTTCATGCATGTCACTTAAGGGCGAGATTATCTGAGATATGTTATACTACAGTAATGTGGAAAAAATATTTAAATAATAGCTTCAACAACTTCAAATATTTCTTTCAAAAAGATTTAATGTCACTAACCTTGGAAACTTTGGCAAATGCAATGATCATTTTATTCTTTGCTTGCTGTGTTAAATGAATAGTTCACCAGAAATTAAAATTTGCTGAACATTTTCTCACCCTCAGGCCTTCCCAGATGTAAATGAGCTTGCTTCTTCATCAAAACAGATTTGGAGAAATTTTGCATTTCATCGCTTGCTCACCAATGCATCATCCGCACTCTTATTGGTGCCGTCAAAATAAGAGACCCAATAGCTGATAAAAACACCACATTATTTCACAAAGTAATTTGACTTCATCATTGAAAGTCTTGTGTAGCAAAATTGCATATTTTTAATAAACAAATCAAACAATTATGATGTCTCGACTAATTCCGAATAGAAAAATGCACAGATTAAACACTGTTTATAAGTGAAAACAATTAAAAAGATTTGTATTGTAATGTTTTTTCACTGGAGGAAGCATTATTATTACTCATAATTTGTCCAGAAGGAAAAGTTTGAAGCTAAAACATTTTAATAATGATTTTGCTTCTAACAACAACAAAGCTTTTTGCTTCACAGCACATTAATTTATAGACTGGAGTCATGTTGATAATTTGTGGATTGTTGTGATGCTTCTATTAGTTATTTTGACTCTCATTTTGATGGCACCCATTGACTGCAAGAGATGTAACGCTAAATTTGTTCTGATAAAAAATAAGATTAACTACACCTTGGATGTGTACGTTTTCATCACATGTAAACACTATGTGGCATAACATCCTGTATTTAAACAAAGACATGTATTTGGAAGAAAACATGAAACATTAAGTTGGGAATCTTGGTGTAATTTTCGAGTGAGATCTTAATTTCAGTAGCCATTCTCAATCTGAAAAATGTAAAGAAGTAGAAGCTTTATATCCAAACAAGACTGAGAAAAACTATTTCATGCAATCATCACCAGCAGGTGGACTACTGCAGCCTACTGCTTCTGAAGCTAACTCACTCTGAAAGACCATTACACATCTGCAGTTCACAAAATATTGCTGCCAACCATGACTCTGACCTGAAGGCCCCCTACCCACCCCCCAAAAAAGCAAAAATAAAATAATAAATCAAATGATAAAAAAAAGTTAGTTAATTAAAAAAATTAAATAAAAAAAAAAATATATATATATATATATAGGCTATATATATATGTAAACGCATTTAACAAAAAAGATAGGCTAAATAGGAAAAATATAAATATGTAAACAAATAGGCTACATATGTAAAATACACCATCAAATTAAATATGCTAAACATGCTTATATGTAATTTTATGAATTACCGTTTTAATTTGCCTCACCTTTGTAATTAATAGAAAGCATGCTGTCTTGTCACTGGCTGTGTCGATCTAACAGTCTGTTGTTTTCAGCGTTTCGCCGTCTTTCTAGCAGGCTCATCACATTGGGTGACTGCTCTAGGCTGCCTGGGGTCGCACCACGATCGAGCATCTCGGCGGCTGCGCTCACATCCTCAGTCGGCATGAGAGGAAGGACACGGCAGCTGCGGAGAACCGACTGCGTCGCGATAATTACAACCAGATTTCTACCAATGTTGTCAACAGCACCGGGATCCGGGTTGGTTGTTTAAATTAACACGGGGCAGACAACGTGGCTGAAAAGGGAGTCTGCAAAGACGTCAGACTATCTAGTGAACTGCCTACATAGACAGCTTTTTTGGACATTACACCGCGTTCGTGCGCGCTCCGGGCAGCATTCGTTCACTGTCGCTGTCCACACACACATGTACAGTATGTGTGAACGTGCGGAGAAGTTGAAGATGCCACTCTGAATCATCTGGGCGCTTGGATCGACGGTAAGAGCACGTATTTATTATGGGGGAATTCAAATACTGTTTTCAACTTGATCTTGTTAAGGAGCATATAGGGACTCGCACCTGTGCATTCAGACTGTTCCTATCAAAACAATCTTTCACATTTGCACCGGTCTGTGTTGTGTTTTGTGCCGAAAGCCTCAAAGTTGTCAGATGTTTTTTTCTCTGCACGCTGTTGACATCTCAGGGAATTTTAAGGGAAATAATAGGTGACTCAACTGGCATAAAGTAAGGACAGATATAACCTACATGTGTCATATTGCCCTTAAGGCATTGAAAGCTTGGTATGGCTGTAATGGGTGAGATTTAGCCTGTTTAGACAATGTGAACTTTATGGAAGGTTTTGGGTTTGCATTCTGCTGTGTATTTGTGTTCTTGTTTAGTCTTAAATTCTGGAAAAGACTTTTCTTCTTTGTAGAAGCTGAATGTGTTGTCAAAGAAGCGCTTGCTTTAGTCAAGGATGTTTTAGACCATTTCAGACAAACATCTGTCAGGGAATGATGTGCATGTGGCTTAACAGGGGCTTAACTGTCGTGTGGGTTTGTATAAGATCTTGCTAAATCAAAGTTAAAATGACTGTAATTTATGAAGCTGAATTTTTAAGCAGTTTTAGAGGCGTCTTCTAATGTGACCAGGGTCAGAATTGATCCATGGCTTGGGAAAAACAACACCAAACGGTTTAAATGCCCCAAACAATTCTAAGTATTTTATCCATTTTAAATGATATCCTAATGTCTAATTATAGTTTAGGTTTCTGAGTGACCTGTAGTTGTCACAAAGGTGAAGGATGTAAATTTGATGAAAAATAGAAGAAAAAAAAACATTCAATCATCATAATAATGTATTCAACAGGGCAAATAATGTATAATTGCAAATTTCTGAACGTGCTATGGCATAATTTTTCAGCATTTTTCTGCACTATTACTTGCAGTGTTTATGACCATATTAATTAATAGTTTACATTGAATAAATGTACTTTTTTAAAGTTTAATTTTCACACTGCAAGACAATTTAAAATGAGCTAGAAACAATGATTTTAAACATTGTCTGGTCACAGGATATAAGAGAACCTTCAATTATGAACATGTACACTTTAACTTCAAATCTTGATGTTGAATAAAAATAAATATATGGAGATTTTGTATGTGAGCCACTCACCCAATTACAGTCTTGAAAGAATATGAGCAGTTTTAAAAGACAACCCTGGCTTTCACAATATCTTACAAGCCCTGTCATAACCTCAGAGCAGCATCTGAAATACTTTGAGCCATTTGGACCAGTAGTTCCTCCCCTAGTGGGGTAAATCATTCATTGCAACAGATACAATCATACTGTGAAGGCTTTCTATATTTGATCAAACTCAAGAGATCTCGTATCAGGTGTCAGGTATTGTTTTTATTAGAAGTTCAGTGTTTTAATAGTATGCATTCAACAATGTTATTTGAAATTTCGCTACATGATGTAAGGTGAACGGTTATTGCCAAATTTTTAGTTGATTTTGATTTTTAGTTAGGTTTTTATCTTAAAATGAAAAGCTGAAAGGTTTATTAAGATTTTATGATTAGTTAAAAAGCACAGCAGGGTGATGAATGGATATCATTAAAGGAACAGATGGGGCTTGTGAGACCGTCTTCTACCGTCTCCCTATTCTGTCCCCAGTACTTTTCGACCTGTGGACAGTATTACCGATTCAGACATAAAGCAGCACTCCATGCGCTTTAGATTGGGAACCAGCGCCCATGTTTAATGCATCTCTACCCTCCTAGACTGTTGAATGTGCAGAAGTGTCTCAGAGTGAGAGAGAACATTTCTAATGAGAATAGTATTTTAGATGCAGTAAAGCCCATTTGTGAGAGGAAAAGTCGCGGAGAGACTGAGATTAAATAAATGAAGGGTTTACCAAGAGAGTGAATCCCCTCCGTATATTTCACTTACCTCAGTATAGCTCGCTTTTGACTATCAAATCTGCAAAGCCTTCATTAATAGTTTGTAGTGATGTTCTGCACCCAATTGTATCTTATCTTTTTTTAAATAGATAACATTTAGAAGTCAAATTAGAGTGGATGAGTAACTGATTTTTAGTGTGTTACTGACAGTCCAATATTTGGAAAACTAGCAGTATTAGAGGTTCCAGGACCTTGTAGGTTATTCATGGCACCGTAACATTTAAACCTCTTTGAGGAAAAACCATTTATATTTTACACTTGTGTTAAACTCAGGACCTCTGCAGTATGTTTTGAATATAAACCTTTAATCATAGTGAATCTGCAAACTCAGTTATCGGGATGCTTTTATATTACTACCGCTGCTTATTCTGGCTGAGAGGAAAAGTTGCAAATTCCAGAAATTGTGTATGATTACCTTATAGCAAAGTTCAACACTAATTGCACCTTTGGGATTCCTGAGGGAGTTTTAATAAACTGCTTTTCACACAGTAAGGGGGACCCGCAGCAGCACTTGGCATTAGTGTTTCTCCAAAGGCTTAAGCTGCAACATCCCGCTTATCAACTCATGAGCGTCTTTTCATGAGCGAGTGAGTCAAGTCAGATATAAGGAGCGTGGGTCGGCATTATTCAACAGACAATTACACGCATTCCGAAAGCTAGAATCCTAACATCCAGGCGTGATCCTGCTGAGGTAAATGGTAATTAGCTGTCCTATTTTAATCCACTATAGATGTGCTCTGACATGAGGATGCCAGGCTTTAACTGTGGTAGAGGATTAAGGTGCCCGTGAATAAGTGTAGCAGGTGGGAAAGGTGTGTCAGCGTTGTCTCACCCCGCTCCCGTGTGTATCCACGGTCTTCATCACTGTTTTAGTGCTGACCTCTGATTGGGCACTTCAGTGCTAAGAACGCTCACCCTGAACAGCTGTTATCCTGTGAATAAAGGTGCCGTCACATTGGCTTTAAGCATGTTAAGTTTTACTACCAATGATTAATAGCAACAACTGGTGTTTAAAATAAATAAGAAAATAACTAGTAACTTAAGTTTAACAACAATGTTAGTATTTTAGGAATTCTGTTTTAAATCACAAATTATTCTAACTTTATATCAATATTATTAATATTTATTGTAGTTGTTATCATATTATTATCATATAATAATTGTTTTTAGTGTTGTTAGAATTATTAATTATATATTTTATTAATTCAATAAAATGTGATTACAACAACAACAATAATGATGATAATGATAATTATAATAATAACAAATACATTTATATGACTGCTACTAACAATAATTCATTATTTTAATGATGCCTTAAAGGTAATCCAAAATGGGAAAGAAAACATTATAAACATATTATAATTATTATCAATATTGTTATTAATATTAATTATAAAACATTTGTGATGATGATGATGATTATACATTTATATTACTACTAATACTACATCATTGTCATTATTTATCATTTAAAATGTTCATGTATCTTTAAAAATGCTGGTCATTATTCAATGAGGCTTAAACCTGGATGTGAACTGTTTTCTGTTTAAGAGTATGATTTAACAAGGTTAAGGTGGTGCTTGGGTGCATTGAGTTCAGTTGAAAGACTACTGATGTGATGCATGCGCAGGCTCTAATTGTGTCTGTCTTCCACTCTGTGAAAGGTGAAATTACTCTCAGGACAGGTGAATTTAATTTTCCTCGCATGGGGAGGAAGAAGCAGGGTTTTGGCTCAGTGGTTTTGATGAATGCAGGCAGAGAGAGGGCGAGGAACAGGCAGAGTCACTGTATAGTCATAAGAGGAGGAAAGTGGGAGGAATCTAGGCCATCTGTTAGAGTTAGCAAGTGATATTTTGTGGGCAACAATGACGTTGTTCAACCGCACAAACAGGCTTTCTTGTGAAACTTGACGCCAAAGCCTATTTTGTTCAAGTCAGAGAGGTGCTTTGGCTTTCTCTCTGCTTTAGATATTTAAGACAAAGCTCAAATTTAGGCCAAGCAACATTTTTTTTTGTCAAAATTATTCAAGCATTAAATCGTAAGCTTTATATGCTAACTTTATAATGGATGACAGATGGATAACTGTTGCTTTTGAATAAATACGTCCTGATTTTAATAGAAATGCACCAGCCATGCATATAAGTTAGCATAATTGTAGCTGCACCATTAAACTTAGATCAGTAATACTGGTTGATAAACCAATTGGATTAAAAGTGACTGATCTCACTGTCTTTTATACGGTATTTGGTCATGCTAACATTTGCAAATGTTTACATTTCATGAGACACTGCTGCAAATGAATAACTGACTTCTGTGATACCAATCTATACAGTGCACTCTTTCCTCTAAATTAAAACAAATAGAAATCAGTTTCTCTCAGTATTTGTTTATTGCCCGGTTTAATTTTAGACACAGCTACTGAATATTTATTATTTGCATATTTAACGGCATCAATATTTAAACACTTCTTTTCACAACTATTTTTGTTTGCAGATTTGAAGGCTGCTTATTGGTGAAATAAAGGTAAACATCAAACTATGCATCTCTTACTGTTCGCTGCATCTCTTACTGGTGTAGCAAATTCTGTATTAGGTTAGTATTAGGTTAGTGATCATTTCTATAGTTGTTTTGTTATAGTCTGAAAAGTATACTCTTTGTCATTATGTTATACATTGTTACTGCATCTTGAGCATGGGTAATAATTAAAACCTTGATTATTTTGTAAATCATAATTATCTTGTTTTCAGAGTTGAATGCCAACACAAGGGGCGATTATTAAGTGATGGTAATGTTTATTTTGTTAGCGTAAGAAAATTAATCATTTTGCACATTAAGGGGCTCTTGATTAGATAAAATGAGATTATATGAGTTAGATTAGAAGTCAGACACGCTCGGCTGTGAAGTAAGACAATAGAGAAGCGAGGTGGGTGGTGAAAATTTCACTTGAATACATTCTAATATTTTATGCAAGGCTCAGTGTTACAGAAATATGGCAGGAAATGTTTGATTATAACGTAAAATTATTTATTTTTCATTAGCATTTTCGTAAGTGGTTTGTAATATGTGCTGCAAAGGAAAAAGACTGCCAGTTGTTTTGGTCAAGAGCTGTAGTGTCGTGCTTTAGGTGACTCACTTAATCTGACTCATCAGTGTGACTTATTCTGTGCTGCTCATTTGAGTGACAAGACATGACGTCCCTCTGTCATTGGCTCGTTTGCTACAGTATAATATATCAAATCAACAATCCTTGGTTGGTTTGATAAATGCATGCGACTGTTTGGTGGCATTAATTCACATTACACTTCACTTTTCACTTTACAATAGTATTTTACAATCCTTTTCACTTTACAATAGTATTTTACAATCCTTTTATTTTCTTAGAGGGATAGTTAAATTCAAATGAACTTGCCTTCAGGCTATCGAAGATTTAGATGACTTTGTTTCTTTATTGGAACAGATAGGGAGAAATGTAGCATTTACATCACTTCATTAAAGGAATATTTTTTTTCCTAAAAAATATGACTATTAAAAGAGTGTTTTAAAAAATGTTCCTGACTCTTCCAAGCTCGGTAATGATGGTGGATAGTAGGGTTGGGTCGATAGACGATGCCATTGTCTGAGCCAGCATCGAGATCCTCCACCCCGCCGCAGCAGCAGCAACCAGCTCGTGAAAAACACACTTAATCTATGGCGCCAAATCTACGCCATTAACAAGCGCACCCCTGATGCTGGCAAGCGCGATAAATAATTTCCGCAAAAGGAAAACAAAAGTACATGCGAAGAAACGGGCTCGCAAGCTCATTCCCAGATAGCACACGCACGTCTGCAAGATTTCTTTTAAAGATCTCTTGATCTGGAAAGCATCTACTGACTACAAACGTCTGGCAGACGTCTTACAGATGTCAGTTTTACATACATTCTAAATCATAAACATCTTAAAAACATCTTATAGACGTCTATTTGACATCTAAAAGGAGACGTCCTATAGACATATTGCAGATGAGCAAACAACCTAAATAATACGTCTTGCAGATGTAAATGCAGGCGTCAAATAGATGTCTCCTAGATGTACGTGTGCTATCTGGGAACACACACTTGCCGTCACATAGGCTTTTTAAAAAAGAAAATTAAACATTATAATAATGATAACCCAATGAACATAAAATCTAAATGATACAGTTGCGATAACTTTTAATGACCACAAGATGGCAGAGTGGAGCTCTGTGTCAAAAGCTTTGAAGCATCAACGCAGTTTGCTGTGAAAGCCACACTGCTTCAAAGGCTTCGTTTGGCACACCCCTTAACTTCGTGAACACTATATGATAAAGAAACAACTGTCTACACACAGAGAGCAGTAGGAGACAAACGGCAAGTTCAGTGACCTTATAGTTCCGCCTATTCAGACCACGTGTCATTTCATTAGCACATGGCAAAATGGCGTACGTAAAAACGTACATGAAAAGAAAACACACTCGACAAGTGAATCAATATCAATTATGTTCAATACCTTGATTTTCAGTGTGGAGCTTACAAGTGACCCTATCTATGATATCTAGGAGATGCCTATTTGACGTCTGCACTTAAATCTGCAAGGCCTATTATTTAAGGTATTTGCTCATCTGCAATACATCTATTGGACATCTCTATTTAGATGTCAAATAGATGTCTTTAAGATATTTATGATTAAGAATGTATGTAAAACTGACATCTGAAAGACGTCTGCCAGATGTTTGTAGACAGCAGATGCTTTCCAGATCAAGTGCTCTTTAACAAACATCTTGCAGACGTACTGTACGTGTGCTGTCTGGGGACTTATATCCACAGCAGTTCTCCATAGATCTGCTGCAGACTGTTTGAACGCAGTGGGCACCTGCGTAACCAACTGGAAGCGTGATTATTTAAACTTTTTTTTATTATTATTTAAAGGACTGATATTTATATTTGTATAATTTGTATAATCTCGTCACACATATATCATCAGATTTATCCTGACGGGAAATTATAATCATTAAGTGCAGTCTATCAATCATCATGACCCCATAGAGTGCAGTTTAAAAGTTTAGAATTTAGGATGATATCCTCCTCACCCAGATTGTTTAATATCCTCCTAAAAAGCAACCACATGAAAAGTCTCAAATTAAATTATTTCTACTTTAATAGATGAAATCATGTGCCGCTATAAGCTCGGTGATCGTCTGGGGGGTAGGTTTCGTCCATGAAGCCAGTTGTGTGGAGGATGGCTTTAAGGTACGAACAAATTAGGTTATTTTCTCATCCTTTTCACTATTATGTCCATCGATTCAAGTTTAATATGACCTCCACACATGTGAATCGATCTACTTTTGTTTTGTTGATCACAGTGAAAGATGCCATGAAGACACAACATGGAATATCTAACTAGTGGCTATTATAAGTCATGTGTTCTCATCTTAGTCACTGTTTTTTTTAATTGCAGACTAAATGGTTTATCGATAGATAAACTATTTTAAAACTGTCCCTCTTCTAGCCTGACCATCCGAACCTCTTACCTTTGGAGCTCACCCTCACACTCCTGGCCAACAAGGGACCCAGCGCACCAGGAATTATTATGCTGCTGGACATCTATGACATGGTCCTCGAGTGTCTGTTGCTCTCTGAGAACTTAGTTTCTTGGAGGGCCACGGAGGAAGGCTACAAGAAGGTTTAGTTCTGCACATCATGCTGCAGGCAATGGAGGCAGCTCCCACGTGTTGTTGCTGGGGTGTATTTCACGGCGACATTTAGTTGGAAAACTTTATTGTGAGCAAGGACACCCTGCAAGTCAAGCTGATAGGTGTGGGGACCTCATGAGAAAGTCTGCCTACACAACATTGTATTTAGGTAGCATTCCTTAAAGCTCTTAGAGAAAATTCTTCAGTAATGCAAACTTGAATATGCAATAAAATCTCTTCCCTCCAGGCACCATGGAGTAATAGCCTCCTGAGTACAGGATCAAGGGCAAGTACCATGCAATGTCACCTTGTTCACAATGCTGTGTGGCTGTTTTCCAACTGGCGAGGACCTACAGAAGACCAAACTAAACCTTTGGTCAGAGCCAAGGTCTTCATCACAGGATGTCTGAATCCAGTTATCATACACTTATTCTTCCATATCAGATCTCCCAACTGAATAAATGCAGATGTAAATGCTTTAGGTCGTAATTAGATATCGCTCTTGTGTTTCTCCACAGACTGCTGCCGTTTGATCTGCAACAAAAACCAAAGCAGCGGCTCAGGTCCTTCACCATGACTGGTTTAAGGTACTGAGCCTATGATCAGGCAGTTTTTAAACATTTGCTTTTGTTGTTCATTTTGATTTATTAGGCGTAATGTATATACATTTACACACTTATTCATTTAGCTATTATCCAGTGTTGTTGTATATAACCCTAGACGTTTCCAGAGTCTCCAGTCAGCTCTGCGTCTTGCGGGCTGGCAGGAAGGGTTTACATCCCTCCGTGAAGCCTTTGCGTCTTGCAGGTTGGCAGGCCATGATTGCGTCTTGCACAGTGGCCTGAAGCAGCAGTATTTGCGTCTGGCAGTACTGTGATGTAATGTGTATGACCCTATCTCCTCACTGCCTCCACAACATAACTGCATCAGTCCAGGTCCAGTCTCAAAGTTATTCTCATTTCAGAGCTCCACTGCTCTGGTTCAGTCTCAGATATTCTCAGATATGGCT
>JAUCNO010000318.1:6973220-6989968 GCA_032353835.1 Enteromius viviparus | reverse complement strand
TATTGCAGATGAGCAAACAACCTAAATAATACGTCTTGCAGATGTAAATGCAGACGCCAAATAGATGTCTCCTAGATGAACATTTGCTATCTGGGTTTCAAACCCTTGCGCGTGCTTGATATGTAATTTGCGCGCAATTCAAGCACTTGCACGCGATCATTCTTGCACCCGTTCTGCTCTCACCTGCTTGCACGGACACTGTGCTACCTGTGGACACTGTTCTACATAGTTCTACATAGTTGGTGTTTTAGTTACATCGTACGATGCCAAATTGGTCGACATTGCCCAACCCTAGTGGATAGTGGCCGTTATTTTGAAAATCATATAACCATCATAAAACTAATCTAAACACCTCCGGGGGTTAGCACATATTTTCTGAAGCAGATCAATGGGTTTTTTATAACAAAAATATTTGTATTTTGAAAAATTCTAACTCAAATCACTGACTTCTGGTCACTTCTGGCTGTATGCGTGTTTGCTAGAAAGTCGAATTCTTCTTGGCTGACCTCTGACTCCACTCCATATGACATAAGCTGCCATAATTGCCACTATCCAGCATCATAACCAAGCTTGGAAGAGCCAGGATAAATTTTTAAAACACTCAGACTGTGTTCGTCTGAAAAAAAAAGTCATATACACCTAGGATGGCTTAGGGGTGAGTAACTATTACAACTATTTTCCCTTGTAAATTGTACTTGAGATGAGATTACTTTTTCACCGGAGAAAATATTTTTACCCTTGAGCAACGACTTTAAGTCAAAAGCATCTTCGTGATGGATGTGTTTATTACAAACACACAGCTTTTCACTTCACAAGATGTTAATTGATAGTCTATTACATGAATTGCTTGAATGTAGATATTTGTGATGTTTTATCAGCTGTATGAACTCTTGTTCTGACGGCACCCATTCACTGCAAAGGCTACAGTAAATCAATGCTAAATTTCTCCAAATCTGATGAAAAAACAAATTTGGAGAATACAGGAGAATAAAGTGGCACACAAAATGTATTTTATATCTTGTTTTCATCTCAAACATGTTTAAAACATACAAGAAACGCTTCACTTTGTGTCGGGTGTACACTTCACTCAGTGTACTGCTTGCTTCTGTTTATGTTGTTCCTGTTTCAAGATGATTTTGCTTTCAATACAGTCTGTGTCATGTGAAAGGCTTTTATGTGCATGATCAGGAAAAATTGTATTCAGACTACAAAAGGTAGCCCATTACCGAGCACATTAATTCCATGCATTACTCTTTCCAGCCTTCAGGGGTTTGGGGTATTGGCACTCACATGAAAGGAAGAGACGAGCATGCTCACTCACTTCCAACTCTCCTGCATCCTAACATGTGTGACTTTAGGTAACAGTCAGCAGAAGAGACACAACATATCCCTAAGATGTCCTTTTTTACTCCAGTTATACTTCTTATCTTGTCAGTGCTAAGTCAGTTATATTATTATGTAGGCTAATGTAATGAAAAATGCTAGTATCTCATTTGTCGCACAGAGACTTTTCATTACTATTTCACTGTTATTTCATTACCTTCACAAAAACAAGTTGATGCACACGGATCTGGAGCAGAGAGATGTTCCGAGCGATGGGGACAGTGAAGATTGTAATCTCTGGTAATAGGCAGCCTGTCAGTTCGGAGCCGTCTTCTCAACTCAAAGGAAGCACGCAAAAGTTCTCCATGAAATATGCATCAATCGAAGTGAAAGAAAGAACAAAGGCAAAACTGCGTGTTTGTTGTGGTGGGTGGGATATTGGAAACGGTTATTTATTGAAGAGCCAACTCTCTGGCAACAGCTGTTTAGATCGCAACGCTTCAGAAATAAACGCATAATCATCCGCACTGGTGGAAACACAGATGATAGGCACGGTGCATGCTACCTGAAATGGCGGAGATCCATGTGCTGTCTTCAAGACAGATTATATATATATATATATATATACACACACATTTTTTTTTAATGCACATTAACAAAATGTATAGTTTTTTTAAGAAATGAATTATGCTGTTATTCAGAGTTTAGACATTAATATATCTTATATCTGAATTTAACCAAAGCCTATAGTCTTGGCTTAAGCTACAGTAAGCCATGTTTGTGAAACCGGGCCATAATTATATTAAATATTTTTTATAAATATATATTGTGAAAAGACAAAAACACAATTGTAGATTGGGGTCAGCAACTTGATTTGTGTCCCACCAAAAGTTTTTTTTTTTTTTTAATTGACTCATTTTGTTATTTGAATGCTTAACTATGTTTAGTTTAGTTTATTTTTTTATGTAGTTAGGAGTTAATTGGCACAAAACTTTCAGTGCAGATATATTCAATTAAAGTGCAAGTGAGCATCACATACTTACACACATACCAGTTATCTGCTTAATGTAGTATAGCAGTTTTTGCAAATCTTTAATATTTCTTGTTCAAATTGGCCCTTCATCTCAAAAAGGTTGCTGACCCCTGTTCTAGACACACATTTGCTGGTGCTTAAATGAATCCTGTGAATTATTGATACCAATTAAGCGCTGATGTTCAGAGCCCCATCAGGGTTAATTATAAAATCCACAGGGGCCAGATGAGCACTGTATCTTTAAGACCACATGATTTGCTATAGGAGGAAAGCCGGTGAAGTGCAGGGTTTACACACATGTCAGAAAGACAGAAAGAGTGCATATTAGAGAGAAAGACGGAGGAGAGAGACCAAGAGAAGAGTGTCTGCTCGCTTCAGCAGGCCATTGCCATTATGATGAATGTTTGCTGCACTTTTTTGTGAGCCAATTATCTGCTCCTGTGTGAGTCATGGAGATCGTTTAGGCAGGTGGGGAGCTCCACACACACACACACACACATGCTCATACAGGAGAGGAAATAGACTGTATGCATTCATGTTCCTGCATTCTGACCATTTTTCACATATTACCCTCACTCCTTTACTCCATCAGTCTTTTTAATACACAAACCACAGCTCTTCGAAACACTTGTCTCTCTTGTTCTCTGTGATGGGAGGAATGTTATGGGTTTGCTGTGTGTTCACAGTTCCTCCTTGTTGCTTTGTACAGCCTCTATTCTCTTTCTCTTTTGTTTGCTTAAAGAGCTGTAAAAGATACATTCAATACACCAAATACTTATACACTGACTATTCTTTAATTAGTGCCAGATCAGTATTATTTCAGTGTCATTTAGATATTTTTTTAAGTCATGTTTTGAACCAACTATTATATTTTTTGTTTTCATTTGAAAGTTTTAGTAAAGCTTTTTTTTAGTGTCATGTTTAGTGGTGTATACACAGTGTAACACAAGGAAATATCCTCATTTTAATAATTATCTTTGGATGATTTGAGCTTTACTTACTGTTTAGGTAGTTTTTTCACTTTAGGTTGGCTGTTTTAGGTGTGTGGTGGTCTGAGGCTGGATCAGGGTGTAGCTGATGGCTGTTATCGGAAATCTGGAGAGATTGATGACACCCAGGGCAAAGCGCTGTCTGCGGGGCAGGCCACCACCATAAATCAGTGAGAAGTGGGTTACGCCAGGTCAGCTTTTCTCCACCTGCCACAATTTTCACACATCTCTATTTTACACAGTCTGTTAACATAAAGTAAGTGTATGGCTGGATGATAATGCTAAAATATAAACAGCATGTACCTCATTTTGCATCGCAGAAGATGTTTTCTATGAATGTGTGAGACTTTTGATTCATTACACACTTCTTTATGTTAATAACTAGAGGAATAACAAAGCACAGTAAAACCGTACAACCATTTGCGCAACAAACCAGTGTGTTTATGATTATGATAATATATGAATAAGAAATACTAATTTGCAATTTATCATGCAGAATAATGAGCTGCTTAAAAAGTAACAAAGCCGTTAAGTTGCAAATAGCACACTTTTACATAAAAAATAAGGTGGGTATGTGTATTTTATGTGCACCAACATAACAATAGCAACTTATCTATTTGGAAAAAAATATAGTAAATGAAAATGGTATTCATCTATTTGTTCAAATGGATAGTTTGAACTGACTGATAAAGATTTATTTGGTTTAAACCAAACCAAAAATACAAAAAAGCATCAAAATATTAACAATGTCAACAGGGAAAGTAATAATATAATAATAATGCATCCAAAAATATTTCCACCACTACATATCAGCTACTTTTAAAATGGGTTTTCTGCATAATTTTTGTAGCTATAGATTTTTTAAGACTCATATATTCTTGAATGTATACATTAAGTATAGAGGTTGCCGTTTTTCCTCCGTACAAAGACATTTTGCAGAAGGGAGTGCAGAGAGTCTTGTTTTCTCTTAATTGGACAGCAGACAGCATGTCTTTGCTAGATATGTGAGGAATAGTGCTGATCCCTGGGGTTTGTGAGGTCCAGTGTAGCTGATAGTTTGCTTTCTCGAGTGCTGTTAGGCGATGCAGGGCTTCACATTCATTATATATTAAAGGCACAGGAACCCTCTGCTGGTCTATTTTGCTAACATGCTCTTTAGTAGTTGTTCTGATGGTTGTCTCGGGAATCCTAAATTTGTACAAAACCTCATGTCTTAAAATATGCAGTGCCACAATGTACTGTGCCACTCCGTGCTAATGTGCTTTATAATTATACTAACTCGTCCATTATTGGACTTTATAGATTTGGAAATCTTTATACTTACTGTATCTGCAGCTTTCAGGGAAATGACTGAACTACAATTTCATGCACCATTGACCATCCATCACGTCTAATTTTAATGGACACACTTTTCTATATGCTCCTGTGCAACTGGCTTTTCAAAGCTGAGCACTAACTAATGTGTATTTTCCAGGCTGTGTACATCTGCTGTGAAATGTAACTGTTGTGTGGGTGGGAGCGGGGTATGGGGGTCTAAGGCATCTCATAGACAGGTTGATATTTGTCTTTCTGTATAACGGAAAACAGCATAGAGAGTGAAGAGAGCAATGACCTTTTAGAGTCAAATGCTAATTTATCTGCGGTATAAAAAGCTTGTACGGTTACTGAATGCTGAACATGTAAATGTTAGTGGTTCCCACTGACTGGGGCTGTTTACATGTGGATTAGGTACAGTTCAGTGGCCACTAAGCGCATATTTGCCTCAGCCTCTGGTGTTATTTTTCATTTATTGGTGGCTACAGAATATAAATTGCACATAAACTCCTTGGGTCAGGATATATGCTTTCTGAAAATGCCTTTTTATTCACCCATTTCCATATAGCCTTTCTAAACTATTTCTATACACTGCGGTGGTCTGTTTTTACTTGTATCTTGCTTTATATCCTGCTATATTTGTCCAGTATTCACAACTAAAGTATAGTTCTCTGTGTCCCTAGTCACTACGTAGTCTGTGTTTTGGATTTCCTGGTTTCGACTCCGCTTGCCTTGGACTACTGCTTTCGTCTTGCTCCCTGGATTCTGTCTGCTCCTCGCCTGACTTACGCATGGACCTTGATTACTCTTTTGTTCAGCCTCTGATATTGTAGCTCACCGGTGATGACCCTTGATTGTCTGTTTTGCTCAAGTGTCCAAGTAAACAGCTTGCAGTTAAATCTAAACATCTCCTCTATTCTCTCAACGTGACAATATTTATATATTTAAATATATTTATAGTAATATATTTATATTTATTAGTATATATTTATTAATATAATAATAATAATATATATATATATATATACACACACACACATAATTTTTCTTAAATATATACATGCATGTATATATATATATATGTATATATATATGTATATATATATATAATAAATAGACACAGTACACACACTTTTATTTAGGATGCGATTAATCATGAATAATCATTGCCCAGCACTAATTGTGATTTTGGAGTTGCAGTGAATTTGTTAGCAATTCTGGACATTATTTTTTCTTTACAGTCACATTTTTGCTTCTGTTTATAAAATGAAATGAAAGCAATCATTTTTGTGTAATAATTTAAATTTTCTGTATGGATAAAGGCTAGATCGCCATGGTGCACTGATTGAAATCAATGCGCGACATTAATATATTGAAACTCATCATTGCATGAATTTAATTATTGTATGAACAGCCATTCTACAGCTCTATTTTATGCATGAATAAGGCTCGGTTTCTTTGAAACAAGTCTTCTTGAATTTGTTAGCTGATTCTTTTGGGGCAAGTACATAGCAGTGTAACTCCCAGCTGGAAAACCCCAGTTCACCCTGTCTACACAAGTTAGCACAAAGGTGTGTGTATGTGAGGAAATACATTGTCTTTTAAGTGTCTGCTGAGTTGCACTTGCGGGTTAAAAGTGGTAGGAAATGAAAAATTGTGTGTTTTTAAGCTTTTACGTTCACCAAGCTTGCAGATCAATACACTTGGATTTTTGTCAGGTTGTACAATGCAATTGCTGATGTGTAATATATCAGCTTAAACAACCAGCCAATTTTATTCCCAGCAAACACAGTCTTCATGTAAGGAATATTACTGATATTGATCCCACTTTCTTGGCCATTTGCAAACAAATTTTTTTACCTATAGATCTGTTTGTTGCTTGGTAGAAGTTCAAGATTTGCACCTTATAGGAATCTAGTGTTGTGTAAAATCTTTCTTTCTTAGTATATTTTTATTTTGTTTATTCTTAATTTTACCATATGGTGTTTTTGTGAGGCCGTAGGATCAAAAACCGCAAAACGTCAGAACTTCCCTACAGAAGGTTTCTTTCACTCTACTATCTGGTGTACGAGGCTACAGAATCAATGGGCGGGGAATGGGAGGGTCTAGGTGGACCAGAGAGATTAGCTGTAAAATTGACACTGACAAATCTCATACATTATAGCTTCATGGGAGGCAGCCATCGCTACAGGAAGTGTTGGGGGAGTTGAGTGGAAAACCAAATCACTCTATAAAAGGCCTAAAGTGTCTTTTATTAACAGTCGGTTTTGTGGTGACACACAGTGAACCTCACCACTCAAAATATTTCGTTCCGCAAAAGTTCACCTTTTCTCTTTTCTCAGTTCCTTTCAACTCCTTTTCAACTCACTAAGTCAAATTCCTAGCAAATAGCATTATGGTTTCACAGATACACATCTTTATGAAAACAAGGCAGCATTATTCATATTAGTCACGGCTGCTAAATAAAGCAAATGGGCGAAAGTGTTTTGTTTCTCCATGGATTTGGCTTCTGTTTTTCTCCTGTTCGTGCTTATTATTTTAAACCAGCCTGTTTGGGGTTTCAAATCTTCTTATTGCGTTTTCTAAATTGGTCTTTGGTGTTTGATGTTTGCAGAGGGTGTTTTAAAGCTCGAATTAATCAATTATTGAAATTAATGGAGAAAATAGGGTAGATTACTCAACTGCAGAGCAATAGCCTTATGTGACTGAACTCATTTCAGCATTCAGGGTTTTGTTTAAACTTGATCGCTTTCAAGCCCATGAAATTCATAGAAGCTGCAAGCTATTAAGTAATTCTTTAGTAGAAAGCGGATAAAAACACCATAAATTAACATTGGAATCCTGGACTAATTATAAACTGGAGTCAGAATTTTACTCACTTGTGGCATTTTATACAAGTCAACTTGACAGATATATTGTTTTTGTGTGAAAATAAGAAATATTCAATACTTAATATACAATAAAATTAGTAAATATTCATATGTATGTGTATATATGTATTCAATTCAATTCAAATTTATATGTATAGTGCTTTTCACGATACATATCCTATTTAAATATGTGAAATGAAAATCTTAATCAATAAAAGGTTATTTTTTCAGTCATTTCCAGAATATAAATAAATAGCATCATATACGTATTTCACTAAAACACTTCGAAATGTGTTATAATAAAAAGCAGATTTGAATAATTTTGATTTCTGCTTTGATTCTGAGTTTGAAATAATTTAATTTTACTGCTAGTTTGAAAATGACTCATATAAAAAATGAATGAGGCCCTATAAACATCCATCACATATGTTGAAAATGCGCCTCATGATAACCTCGTCTTATGACAAGTAATGAGTGCATTTTTATATCACATGCCAGGAAATCATGAATATCATGAATATTCAATATATCACCCAGTCTGACTTGTTCAGCCTTATTGACCTTATTGACCTGCATAGCATGTTGTTGGCTTACGCTGATGCTCGAGTAAGAATCTGTCTGTAATGAGTGGAGATATACAGTAATCTGCATTTCTTTAATTTCAAAAGTCATAGCCATAGGGCATTACCTCGCAGGTTTCAAAAAATGATTATAATTATCCGCTTATTGATTTGAGCCCTGTTGCTGAAGCTTTGATAGATCCAAGCACGTAGACTATATGAAACTTAATTGATGCAGCACATAATTATTGCCATTTCATGAGCAGGAGATGGATTAGATGCAGCAGGATCTTGAATTTACCCAATGAAATAAACTCAGTTAATGGTTGCCACTCTCATCTCCGTGTGTGTGTTTTTCATGCCTAGGGCTCCTTATGCTCAGCTGATGAGAAAAAGACGTATGATTGTCCCATCTGATGAGAATTTTACATAATTGCAGTTCAGATGTGTTCCTGCCCAACCCCCATATTCATCTACATTGCTAATTTGATTGAAAGCTTGTGTTTTCTTATGATGCACCCAATTACAGAGTGTGGGTTCACCAATACTCGTTAGCTTGTGTATCTTTCTGTTTTGTGTGGTGCAATAAAAATGATCTAGTACATTCCTGTTCTGAATTCTTTGTGATAATGATGGATAACACCCTTTTCCATGGACCATTAATAGGATAACGCTCTTGATGGTTCATCAACAACATGTGCCATTAAATATTCTTGACAAATGTAATGTTCTTAAAATATAACTCATTATCACTCCTGGCATCTCTAGAGTTTCTCAGCTCGGTTTCGCACCCTTTTGAGGTTTGTGAAGTAGGATCTTTGCCATGTTAACTATTTAGTGTCGCACTGCAGTTGGGAATTTATTCAAAATACCATTTAGCCATTTTAATGGGTGAATTGATGTTGGTGTTTTGTGCTTTGTAAAATAATTTTTAATTCTGGAGTATATAAGAATTAATGAGTATGTAATAACTGAGGATGGAATGTCTACATTTTGTATACTTTTTATATATAGCTGTTTTGTTGAAAGTAGTTCCTAAATCTAATATTCTATCCATTCTGTATTGTACAGTGCCCTCCACTTATATTGGCACCCTTGGTAAATCTGAGCAAAGGTGGCTGTAAAAATAAATCTGCATTGTATATCCTTCTGATCCTTAATTAAAAAATTTATAAAATTATAACCTACCATTAAATTAAAACAATTGAAAATTCTAAATATTTAATAATAATCTTTATTGGTAAATAAATGTTTTTCTCCAGTTTATGTTGGCCACAATTATTGGCACCCCTAGAATGTTTTATCAGTAAAATATAAGTATATTCCCATCCATATTCAAAATTTTGAACACTCCAGGGTGATTATGAACATGAAAATATCCAGCCCTGGCTTCCTGTTTCACAGAAATATATAGGAGGGAAAACAAAGCCCAAAATTCCTCAATTATAAACACAATGAGAAAACTAAAGAATATATTTCTCATATGCTGCAAAAGATAATTGAGCTTTACAAATGAGTGAAGTGACTTTAAGAAAAGAGCTAGAGCAGTGAAACTTTTCATTTCCACCATCAGGGAAATAATTAAGAATTTTCGTTTGTCTCTATCATCCTTATACACAACAAGGAGTAGAGTTCGAGTAGCTAAAGACTCTTTAAGGACCACAGCTGGAGAATTGCATTGGGACAACAATCCAAAATAAACACTAGAATTACTGAGCACAAAATGAATATTTTGCCTTGGCTGTCCCTGTCATCTGACCTGAACCTTGAGTGAGGTGAACTAAAGAGGAGAACCAACATGGAGCTGGTAATCTAAATGGTCTGGAGAGATTCTGAATGAAGGAATGGTCTCTTTTCTCTTATCAGGTGTTCTCCAAACTCTTCAGGCATTAAAGGACAAAACTTAGAGCTGTTATCTTGGGAAAAGGACATAGCAATAATTGGGGGCCAATAATTGTGGCCGACATGTTTTGGAGAAAAACATTTATTTCATCGTGAGTTTTTCACCACATTTTCAATTGTTTTACTGCAATGATAGGTTAGAATTTTGTGAATTTTGTTAATGAAATATCAAAATGATAAACAATACAGATTTATTTTCAAAGCCACCTCTGCTCAGATTTAACAAGGGTGCCAATATTAGTGGAGGGCACCGTGTGTATATATATATATATATATATATATGTATAATCATTCTGATCCTAAACTGTAAAATGGTGTAAGCTTGATTTAAAGATGAGATGTCAGGCATAAAAGTGATGTCATTCCATTATTTCAAAACTATATGCTTAAACAATTAATGACTGCATGTGGTCTGATTAATTCCTATAAAACTCCTCTATCTGAAAAAGCGGACAAAGTGAAGCTGCAATTAAGTATTGATGAGACCGATGATGAAAAATGAAGGATATATTCAAATTGATGATAATGGGATTAGGGTCAGCAAATCACAGGAATTCCCAAATGCTTCAGGCACTGATGTAGAGATATTCCAAATATTTAAATGGCATAAGGTCATAACACGCTGAATGCTTGGTGTATCTTTCACACCTTGTCACATATTTATCTTATAAAACAGGGAAACTGTATGTGTGTGTGTGTGAGCAGACAGTAGCTCTGTGAAAGCCAACGTGAATGTGAAGTCTGGCAGGCTGAAAGAGGTCTGATATGAGGAACCCCTGTTTGGAATCTTGCTAAAAGTCTGGCACCGGATGAAATAACTATGGGTCAGAGAGAGAGAGAGAGTTGATTTGGGAGCTTCATAGTTGTGCTGTAACATCCAATATAAAAACAGGCCTGCTTTTCAACTCTACTGTTTATTATTTCCTCCTGTTCAGTACAGTTAGGTCTGAAAGTTTGAGGCTGCTATGATATGCTTCAGTTTAGCAATTCCTAACTGAGCATTTGTTTGATCATTATTGCAAATTATTGCTTGATAGGTATAATAATTAGAGTGAAATTTGAACTGAAAAGGCCAACGACAGCAGCAGTCGAGCTGACAACTCCACAAGTTAAACCTAATGGTCCATGTTATCCAGCATTATTTAAGAAAGTTACTAAGGACATGTGCTTCAGTGGAATGAGAAAATTGCTTTTGCACTCCTTTTGTGCGAAGACATTCACACAGTCAATGTCACAAACTTACCTATTTGACCAGTGACCCAGAAGCAGTCCAGAATCTTAAAAAATACCTGTTTCACCTCATGCAGTTTTAGATTATTTACATTATTTGCAGATTTAAATAATCCATGGATTTTATTATGGTCTCCACTGCATGTGTGTGTGCTTGAATAGAAAGGCATAAATTAATACTTCAATTCAGCAATAAATGACACATCAAATTAATAAAAAAATGACATTGCGACACTGCAGACTAGAGTAGCGGCTGTTGAAAATCGAGCTTTTCCTTCATAAGAAAATATATTAAAATAGACACCATTGATTTAATATATTTCACATTTTACTGTTCTTAAATGAAGCAATTGATAAATGCAGCCCTTAACAGTCTTCAAAAACATCATGTACTAGTTGGTAATGTATTGTTCTGTTACAAGAACGTCCCCTACATGTCAGTCTGTTTGTCTTCTGCCTTTTATAAATTGAATTTGCACTTCTCAAATTGACAGTATTAGTATTAGAAGCTCTTAAGTAAATGAGTGTTGGAGAAAAATTAGGTGGCATGTTTGTAGGGAAAAGAAGAGAGTCCCTAGAGGAACTTAAAGCAATGGCTGTTAAATGATGGCCTCTTTTTAGACAAACGGCTGCTCAGTCATCCAGGACAGCAGACCCTCAGGGGAATAAAGAAATGTGATGCATATTACAGCCGCATGGGAATGCAGTGTCCACACTGGCGCTGCCTGGTTTAACACTTCGCCCAGCTCTGGAGACCTCTGTTGATGGATATACCCTCAGCCCGGAGAATATCCACATGCTCTAAAGCACCAGGAGGCCTTATGCGTGGCTCTCGGTCTCGGTGTGCATGAGACAGTCTGCTCAATCGCAGTGGCACCAGCAGTTCCTGACTGGTGACATGAAAACATTGTCCCCAGGCTATGCCGGAGACGGAATACATTAACGGGATCTGTTATTTCCACGGTAATATGGCAGAATCACAAACCTTCTGTAGCTTGCGCTGCATAAATTATTGTTGCGATACTTTTTGTTGTCACTCAGTTTTCTTGACACAACAACCTCTTTTTCTTTGTCTTCCTGACAGTGTGGCGCTTCTCTGTGCTGTTGGTATAATTTGTCAACCCATCGGGGCCTCCTGTAAATCATTTGTGGTGTTTATCAGCTCACTTTCTGAAAGGGCTTATTGAGTGCTCACACGAGCACCTCGACGGTGTGATTGTTAATTACACACAGGGGTGCGTTCAAATGCGTTTCACAGCAAGGTCAGGAACTGCTGGGACATGTAAATTACTTCAGTGAATTGGTATTGATTTTTAATATTTATTTTAACGATAAAAAAAAAAAACTTTTTTTCTTTGCACGTTAATATGCAGTAACAGTGGTGCCCCTAAGTTCAACCAATATTTTTTTTTCATCACTTACACATGTCTTTCCAAACCTGTATGAGTTTTTTTCGATATATTTTGTCGGACAAAAGAAATTCTAATGACGATGCTCCTCGTTGACTTCCTCAGTATTTCTTTATGGAAGTCAATGGGTACCACCAACTGTTTGGTTCTTTAAAATTCTGTGTTTAAAAGAACATTTTGCTTACCTTCCCAATAGGTTATGAAAACATTTCTGAATGTTCTTTGAAAACTGAAGCAAACAGTAGAGTAACATTAAAAAATGTTAGACAAATGGCCATCTAAAACTTTAATAACGTGTGTATAAATAATGTTTTGTTTTTAAAGCGTTTTGTGAACATTAATAGAAGATTTATTAAGAAAACGGAATGAATGCTCTGTTATTATTAATGATGTTTTATAACAAATTTTGGGAGGACCTCGTACTAATGATTAACAAGCTGCCGCCTATCTCCATATTACCTAATTACCCTATCAGAACTAAAGCTTCCTCTTTATACCTACAACTTCCTCTCCCTCATATCTTCGTTCTTTGCATCCCTCCGCCGCCCCTTACACCACTTAAACTGGGAACTGGGTGTCAGGTTTCCGGCCCAGAGGAGAACTGGCCCTCACTAAGCCAGGCTCTTCCCAAGGGTCCTCCCAACATTGCCCTATGGCACACAATGACCAGGCCGGGCTCCGAGCTCTTCCCAGCCCTTGCTTTCTAAGGGTTGATCCCTTAGGGCTAGGGGACAGCATGACCAACAATCTTTCTATTGGTTATTTAATGAGGAAGGGGGAACTCGTGAAATAAAGAAATACATCAGGGGCATCATGTACAAAGACTTGCGTAGAAATAATACTAAAACATTGCGTACGGACAAAGCTGGAAATGTGCGTACGCACAAAAAATTCAGATGTATGAAACACTGCGTACACGGAAACCCACACACATTCTCTTTGTACATCCAAATTCACATGCACGAGCACCAAACCCCTCCCTGCCTCCTCCCCCATATAAATATGGTAATGACTCCACTTCGGAAAAATCAAACGAAAAGCAATGGCAAAAGCAAGCAAGCAAGAAGATAAACTTCACAGATTGTGAATTGGAGGTGTAGACTGGAGAAAAACTGTGTTATTTGCAAGTTTGTCCTCCGGAGTTAATAACAAACGAAAAAATAAATAAATAATAGAGTGGGAGCGTTTAGCTGACACAGTTAACACAGTGGGGTCTGAACATCGCACTGTGAACGAATTAAAAATAAAATGGTCTGATGTAAAGGTGCAGGTTAAGATGAGAATAGCGGCGCACCATCAGAGTGTGGATCGAACAGGCTGGGGAACAGGGCAGGACCGTCACCAGAAAATCTTGAATGGGTGGGGCATTTCGTTTTCATAGGGGAGCACACTTTATGACCTCAGAAAAATACATTTACCAAAACAAAAACAACGTATAGTTATTGTTATCTAAATCAATCAAATTCTATATTAAACCGATAGTCTTGGATGATCTGTTAACGTTTGAGTGCCATATCCATTTAAAATTTAAATAGAATAGTTTGAAAAATGTAAAAGATTTTCTCTCAAAATTGCCCTCAATGGATCAGACAAAAAATGTGTCAAAAATTATCTATGTATTAAGAATATGACTCGCAAATAAAGCTTTTTAACTTCCAATTCCAACAACTAGGCTATAAAACTACAAATCATAAAATAAAATACAAATTATAGACTATTGGCATTCATTATAAAGATTATAAACGTCTTGACAAAACTAATGTATTTAAAAAGAAACCATAAGTCTATTCAGCACGAATAACAGATGTTTCCACGAGATGCTCCAGCAGGGTTGGGTGAATTTACTTTTATTTAAGTCTACACTCACAATAAAAACAAACAACTTTGCTTAAAGGTGCCTAAAAGAAAAAAAAACAACATTTCAATTTGATAATAAATTGCTGGAATGCGTTACGACGAGCGTTCACTGCTACAAGTTGCCACTCATGCACAATGCTTCACACAGAGGATCGAGCACTTTGTTCTGGTAAAAGCACAAAAACAAACATTCAAACGAAACATTGCCCTTGCTGTTGATATACAATCACTTAAATGCACAGCACTTTGTTTTAAATTAGAAAAAAAGACCTTTACGAGGGTGGATTAGAACCTGCAGCCTCAAAACACTAAATAATTATTCTACCGCTAGACCACCACTTCACATTCCCTAATACTGTGTTAGTGCAATACTTTGAAGTGTGCAATGTAAAACAATTACTTCTAGGAGTCACTAACGGACATAAAACAAACACGCTCAAGAAATAGACGTACACCAGACATGGAGTTGGCACATTCCAAAGCACATTCTCACGTTAATTTCACTGTTAGTAAATCCGAACGTGAGCGTGAAATCTGGCGTACGTACAAAGCGTTGATACATGAGGCCCCAGTTCAGGATTGTACCCGGTTGAAGTGATGGGAAGCGCAGGGGTGCTTCATTTATTCTTACTTTAATTTTTTATTTTAATTTTGTTCCCAAAGATAAATTGTGTGCCATTTAAAATGCCTTGAAAGATTTGTTAAATAAATAAATAAATAAATAAATAAAGGGAATGTTGGCTTGAGAAATTCTTGTCTTGAAAGTTTTGTCTGGAAAGTCTTGAAAGGTTTGAGAAGTCCAGAGAAGTTTTAGAATTTATGGACAGAAAAAAGAATAGATATAGATGACTTGACTGTGCTTAACATCCAAACCTTGACCCCATGGTTTGCATTTCATATAGAAAGTGGGTGTTTTTAGAAGACTTAAACGCAAGCAAAAAAAAAAAAAGAGAGAGCGGGGGTTGATAAAGTAAGCTCACAGTGTATAAAATAGTCATATATTTTTTGCACAGATTTTGTATTTATTTTTTTACATTAAAATTGGACCTATATATAAAGTTTAAATAAAATCAAGAAATAAGAGTATGATATGAAATGACCCTTTTTATAAGAAAATGTAGTTGAGACTTAAAAGTTATAATCAGAGCTTGACCCCTCAGCAGAGCTAAAGCTTCCTTCTGTCTCACTTCCTCCTCCACCCGCTAAATCCAGCGGTATCCAAACAGTGGGCAGTCAGTCGATCAGCTCATTAACACACGCTCTATCTGTAACCTCATCCACAAACTGTTATTGGCACATAACTAAGTTTCCATACAGCTCTCCCACACATAACTCGAGTCATTTTTAGTTTAGTCATTACATTGCTCCCTCTCTGCACTTCTTACAGTTATTGAAGATGTTTTTGTGTACATTAACACTGTATGATGAACTTTAGAAATTGCTCATATTAAATTGCGTTCTTTTGATACCATCAACCAATCAATGACTTTGTCATGTCATTTACCTGCAGCTCCAGAGGGATTACATGGCATTTATGACACAGTTAATTATTAAATAATTCATAAATTTTTTCTAATGTAATTATTATTTTTACAGCTTTATGCTACTACTACTGTACTACTAATACATATTTTTTTTTCTTGTTTTATTTTAGTGTAAATAATAATAACAATAAGAAAATGAACTGGTTGAGTGCTACTAGTAATAGTTGTAATAATACATTTATTTTTATTTAATAAAAGTATAATATTTTATTATTCATAATAATGATTACACTTGATTATTATTATTATTACTATTAATATTTAGTAATAGTATAATATTTTGTATTATTCATTGTGATATTAAAACATTGTATTATTATTGAAAATTGTATAAACCTTATTATTCATATTTATTGTAAATATTACAGAAAGAAATAATAATAATTATTAGCAATCCATTTATCCATTAACACAATACATTTTCACTTTATTGGAATTGTTGTTTTTGTTGTTTTATACTTTTATTGTAAATAATAATAATTAATATCCATGAATTTAATAATTGTACTATTGTTCTTATTTTAATTTATTTTATTGTAAATAATAATAATGATGAAAATAAGATGTTTAATTTAAAATAGTGTTTATTTGTTATAATAATAATTATTAGTGGTGCAACGGATCGCGGTTGATCCGTGACCCGTATGGATCACGACCCACGGTTCGGAACGCACGTGATCCGCGGATTAACTCTTTTTTTTTTTTAACAACCGCAGA
>JAUCNO010000318.1:6961910-6973120 GCA_032353835.1 Enteromius viviparus | reverse complement strand
ATCCGATCCGTGACTCAAAATCCGTGATATGATCCGAACCGTGAGGTTTGTGATCCGTTGCACCACTAATAATTATAATAATAATACATATTATTATTATTATTATTATTATTATTATTATTATTATTATGTTCTGTGTTGAAAAGGGTGGTAAAATTTCCGGAAAATCCCTGGAATACAAAAAAAATCCTAGAAAGTTTCCAAAATTTCTAGAATTTTTTCACCTTATTATGCATTAATTTAAACATTTTCAGAGTTGGTCTTATTCTGCCTGTTTATGCGTCCCAATTTCTCATACAAATCAACAAGGATCAGTAACTCTCCGTCCACATCCCATTGGTCCTTTTGGTGTCCCTGCATGGCTCATTGGCCGCTCCCTGCACAAATGCACATGTAACACAACCTCCCCTGCACCTCTTTATATCTGACTGTGAGGTGATTGAAACAGAAGCGGGGCCATGTCAGGGCCCAAGTCACCATGTAATTGAATTCTTCCGTGTTTCTGGGAGCTGACCAAAGTAGTAGAAAGAAGGTAAATAGACAAAGCTCTGGTCCTCCGTACACACAACAAATCGAGACTTGCGGCTGTTTGTGGAAAGCTAAGCAAAGATTGTGAAAAGACACTTGTCCGGACAGACATTATTTTTGTGGAAGTTCTGTGGAGATTACAGCATTTCCTTTTACAAACGTAATTCAGAGCATAAAGGGTCTGCGTTCGCATAAGCAGAAGCGCAGACAAACATAAGTCAGGGTTGAGCAGAAGTCTGACAGTCTGCTTCAGACCAAACGCTGTAGGAATGCGTTTCGACTACCTCCCACCCACCACATCTCTACATGTTCAATTTGGCGACCGTTGCTTAGTGACAGTGTGCCGCTGGCCCCCTGCTATGTGGTTTTTGTGTCTTCACCGAGGTGAGTCTACAGATCTCCAGACTCAAGATAGGGAGCTGAAAAAGTAGCCGTCTGTAATTTATCTAAGGTTATTTTGTGATTCAGATATACTGCTCTGGAAGCAGTCGAGCGTTAAATTGCTTTCCTCTGGGAGCAGGTCGCATTGAGGGGTCGACAAAGCAAAGAGAGTTCTCTCTCTATCACTTCTCCTTTCTCTATGGCCCTTTCTCTAGTCTTCGTCCTTTCTCTCTCTCTCTCTCTCTCTCTCTCTCTCTCTCAACACGTTTAGGAGTGAGAGAATGTTTCTTTGAGAACTCATCCCAATGGCAGATATGCTGTAATTAGGACGGGTAATTACAGGCGCAGTACGGCGGGTCGCGGGGGACACGGTGAGCTCTCAAAGGTCATAATAAAAGGAGGGAGTGGGTCATCACGGGGAGATGGGAACCACTCTCGCTTCTCAAAATGAGACTCGTGAAGGAGTAATGGTGTGTGAGCCCGATGAGAGAAAATGACATAAATACAGATAGCTACCTGCATTCAGAAAACACACGCTCGCACGCCGCCTGTCTAGTAAGAGGTAATAGGAATGTAAAAGTGATCGAGCAGAGGCCCAAGTGAATGAATGCAAGAGTTTCCACTGCCTGCATGAGAACAGCCTGTCAGTAAAATATATAGTGTCACTGCTGATTTAATGGAATAAGCTGAACGAATAAAGACATCAGATTCTACTGTAACAGCTACTTTGAAATTGTAGCTTGTCAAACTAAAACCAGAAAGCATTAACGAATAAGTGAATGATAGAGAGAAGCTAAAGTGAAAGTAAAACGAAAACTATCAATGAAATAATGTATAATTAAATCAAACATACTTTTCAGGCTGGTTTTTTGAATGACCTTTTTAATCTACAGTCAAACCAAAAATTATTCAGACATCAGATATAAATTTTTTATATTTTTTTTACTAGTGGGTGCATGACAATTCATTCAGTGGGATATAGCATGAATAAAGTGAACTGTGATGTATTATAGCCAAAGAAATCTTCATACAGTGAACTACCAGTAAAATCTGGGATCAAAAAATAATCAGACACTTTGACCTGACCATATTGTGCTTGAGTATTTTTTTTACTTCAATTGCTAATGCAAATTTTTTTACACCGCACACTGAACTAAATAAAGCAATTCTATGTAATTGCTTGACCTAAATTGGTATTATCTAATTGGGTAATTAAATTTAACAGCGGAATAATTTTTGGTTAAATGTAATCCATTGCATAACCTATCAAAGATATCTGACATTATCAAGATAAGTTTGTTCTGACAGTTTAACTCTTCTTGTGATATTTTATTACAAATTGTAAAGAATAAATTATGATGTGAGAAATGTTGAGGGTGTATGAATACATTTTGTGACTGTATATGTTTATATGTTGTTGTTTTTTTTACTTTCTAAAAATTTGTTTGTGAGTGTAATACATTTTTATATATACATAGAGTATATAGTACTGTGCAAAGTAGTACTAGGCCACTAGTATTTTCACCAACAAAAACATTTCTCGGCACCTCGGAACAGAAGCTGTTTTACCAAAAGCTGTAATAGCACATATTTATTTGATTTAGTTAATATAAGTTAATTGATAAATTAAATCTATGTATGGCAAAAACCTACCTGCAAATCTACAGTACTGTTCAAAGTTTTAGACACTCGTGTAAAAATGCTGGATGCTTTCAAAAAGAATGCTAAATCTCACTGCATTGTAACAATTAATGACAAAAATAATGTTTAGAAATGTAAACGTCTCGGTTACGTATTGTAACCCTCGTTCTCTGAAGAAGCCAATCGCCTTGCGAGTATAAGTAGGTCAGCTGATCTAGCGTTCATTAGGTCTTCGCTGAGGAGCTGAGCCGGTGTTACGGTCCTAGCGGCGGTACAGCCCCTATGGCGAAGGGACGAGACGTCTCCATTCCCTTCTTCAGGAAAAGAGGTTTACAATAGGTAACCGAGACATTGCCTTTCAGTCGGTCACTTTGACATCACGTCGGTGACCGATGAATAGGGATCCCTACCAAAGCGCCATAGAGACTGTCCCTTCCAGCCCCATGTGAGAGTCACCAACCCCCTGTGTCAGTACCGCACTATAAGTAACTAGACACTGGGACGTCCACTGTGTAGGACGTGCGGAAGTCATTCTCTTCAAGAGTAAGACACAACTCACATATATCATGAATGAATTCAATGCATATGAAATATATGTAGATATGGTACTCTCAGAACTGGGGAAGGTAGTTCTTACCTACACCACCTGAGATGCTGAGGGTTTCCCAGCCCTCTAGCGATTCTCAAGGAAACATCACTAAGAGGGCCTAGCATCAGATGCTCCGCCACATCCAACTGCAGAGGGATCGGAGGACTCACAGTGTCTACTAATAAGGATTACTGGAGCAGGATACCAAGCTGGCCCGAACAGGTCCTACTCAGCTCTGTTAGAGGTGAGAACATGGGAAGAACCGGTTCCACACAAAGGCTATAAAATCTAGCGAACGTGTTAGGGGTCGCCCAACCCGCAGCTCTACAATGTCAGAAGCGAGGTGCCACAGGACCACGCTACTGCCTGGTAAGCCAGGGTGATGGCACCACTATCCAGTGGGCCATACTCTGCTTAGAGACGGCATTCCCCTTCTGCAGGCCTCCATGACAAACGAAGAGCTGATCTGAGGTCCTAAAGCTCTGTGTCCGGTCTGCGTAACATCTTAATGCTCAGACGGGACACAGCAACAGTAAGGTTGTGTCTGCCTCCTCCGAGGGCAGTGCTTGGAGGTTCACACCTGGTCTCTAAAAGGAGTGGTCGAAACCTTGGGCATGTAGCCCGGCCGTGGTCTCAGGTTAATCTGAGAATACTCAGGCCTAACCTTGAGGCACGAATCATTGACCGAATATGCCTGCAGGTCCCCTACCCTCTTGAGGAAGGTCAATGCGAGCAGGAGGAGAGTTTTCATTGATAGAAAACCTCAACTCGACTGCTGGCAAAGGTTCAAAGGGATCCTCTCTCAATGCTTTTAGCGCAAGAGAGAGATCTCAAGAGGGTACAGTAGGAGGCCGAGGAGGATTTAACCTCCTAGCCCCCCTAAGGAACCTGATGATCAGATCATGCCTACCCAGAGACCTGTCATCGACAAGGTCGTTGTTTGCAACGATAGCAGCAACATAGACTTTAAGAGTGGAGGGAGACAGCCTTTGCTCCAACCCTTGCTGCAGAAAGAAAAGCACAGATCTGTTCGGGCATGTTTGAGAGTCTTCTGGTCGAGAAGAGCGCCAATTGACGAACAGGCTCCATTTCAACGTGTTGGCAGCTCTAGTAGAATGCGCTCTCACAGAAGAAATAGTGTCGACTACCCCTTGAGGTAGGCCACATAGAACCTCCGCATCCCGTCCAGGGTCGAGACATGGAGTTTCCACAAAGCTGGTCTCTGAGTCAGAGATCCTCCCTCAGAGGAATTTGCCAAGGAGGAGGGGCTGACACAAGGAGCATACGTTCGGGGAATCAGGTCCTGGTGGGCCAATAGGGGGCTACCAGCAGGACCTGCTCCTCGTCCTCCCTGACCTTGCACAGGAATTAAAGAAGGCTCACTGGGGGAAACGCATAATTGCTCAGGCCTTGAGGCCAGCTTTGAGCCAGGGCATCTCTGTCTTAACTGGACTGTTAGGGGATGGAGTCTCCATTCTCCAGGAAGCACTTGGGCTTGAGACATCTCGTCAGCTGTCTGGTTGTAAACACCTGGAATGTGAATAGCGCGATGCGACCTTAGATGCTTCTGACTCCATAAGAGGAGGTGGCAGGCGAGCTGCGACATATGACGGGAGCGTAGACCACCTTGATGGTTGATGTACGCAATGTCAATGTGTTGTCCATACGGACCAGAATGTGATAGCCCTGAAGGTGCTCTTTGAGACGACCCAGGGCTAGACGAACTGTGAGCAACTCAAGGCAATTGATGTGCCAATGCAGATAAGGTTCCGTCCAAACCCTTGAGACTTCATGCCCGTTGTACGTGGCGCCCCACCCTGTGGTGGAGGCATCTGTGAATACCACAGCATACCTGGAGACCTGTTCTAAGGGCACTCCTGCCCGAAGAAACATTAGGTCTAACCATGGGGGGAAAAGCTAGGTGACAAGCTGGAGCTACTTGAACCCGCAGCGAGCCACTCTTCCACGCCAACCTTGGGACTCGATCGTGAAGCCAATGCTGAAGCGGTCTCATATGGAGCAGCCCCAACGGGATTACCGCTGGAGCCGCTGCAATATGCCCCAGGAGCACTGAGACTGTTTCAGTGGGACCACTTGAACGTATTCAAGCAGGCCAGCAGAGACTGAGCACGTTCCTCTGTGAGGCACGCTGTCTGAGCGACCAAGTCCGATTCCATACCGAGAAAAGAGATCCTCTGCACCGGACAGAGTTTGCTCTTCTCCCAGTTGACCCGAAGACCCAACAGGCTGAGGTGTCGTAACACCTGGCGGCCCGGGAAAGCATAGCAATCAGCTCAGGATCGTTATCCGGAATGGTTGAGCGTCCATCGGACACCGCTCCGGAACCGGATACTTCATCTCCCGAGCCGTACTCTCCTCCCGATGCAGTGACAGACATCTGGTCATCGGGGGGAGCCCCAAAGGAAACATCCGACTCTGTTCCGGAAGACCAGGCTGCCCCAATGGAAACTCAGTGCCCCAATGGGAACTCAGTGTCGGAGCGCGCGTGACAGGGGGCGCTCCCCGAGGGGAGTTCCGCACTGTCACCGTCAGACTGGCCCTGTCTCCCCCGGAACCGGAAGCTGCGCGGACGCTGCCAGCGCGAGCACCAGAACGTGGAAGACCATGTAACCATGTACCAGCCATGTAATTCAGTCTGGTCCACAACTCCGAGATAGTCATTTTCCTGCAATGAGAGCATGAACCATCCACGAACACCGCTCTAGCATGCTTAATGCCCAGGCATGTTAGGCACTGTTCGTGACTGTCCGCCGCCGCCAGGTAACGGCCACATCCAACAACGCACGGATGGTAAGACATCCCCAAGGAAGCGTCTTTGAAAAGACGTACCGCCCATGAGTACTCTTTTAGCTCTTTTGTGAAAGGCCAAAGCTAACAGGGAAGATGGTCGCTTGGTAAACAATACAGATAGTGCAATACAATTGTTACCACCACTCGACTGGAACCATCGTCACTGCAACGCCGTCACACCAGCCTTTCTCAGTCGTTTCGCAGAGTAGAAATGGCTTTCAGAACGTTCACATGGACTGCTCGGCTCTGAAGCGAAAAGCTAATGAACGCTAGATCTGCTGACCTACTTATACTTGCGCAGCGATTGGGTTCAGCTGATCCTAATCAGCGTATGCCAATAAAATTCATTGGTGTGTTTGTAGACGCAGAGTTGTTTTGGCATCTCGAAGCGACATTCCTATATTCCTACTGAAAGGGAACAAGTGTTCCATGAAGGGAAGTGATATCTATTGTCTTTTGCTGAAGAGCAGGAAGTATGACATAAAACGTACTGGAAATATATTCATCAGTAATTGATCTGGCTCACATAACAGTGATGCAGTGGCATTAGTTGATGAATGAACATTAAATGCTATGACAGGTAGGTTTTCAAATTAAATTTTGAGGTGACCAGCCATTCAGATCTTCTACTAGCCAAAACGAGATGGGACAGTTTAGAGTTAAATATACTTTATATTAAATCAATTTCTGATTGTTGAATCTGATTGTTGTTATTGAAATGCTTTCAGTTTTAGTGATTATTTTAAAGCTACTGAATCCTACCTCAAAATATTTTCTTTGTGCGGTTACTTTTGCCAGTTTTTTGGGGACTTTTTTGGTAAACAGTGTAAAAAATAACTCGCTTCAAAATGAATGACAGCCTCTGATCTCTTGCTGTTTTATGGAGTTCATTTTTGGAGCAAAATTCTAAAGTTCTTTTTTTTTACAGCAAAAGTAAACCACTGGGGTTTGAAATGATGTAAGTGTGAGTAAACAATGACAGGGTTTTCATTTTGGATGAATTACTCATCAACTGGCTGCTTCCTTTTTTAGAACAGACCTGACAAGGTCAAATACAAATATAGCTGCAAGCAGCAGTTACCGGGGTTCGAATATTTTATTAGATTTTGTCGTATAGGGCAACCTGGATGTATGGCAGAAAGTCAAGCACATTGAACATGGACTCACAGACAAACACATACACACAGATACAAAATGAAATACAAACACACATACACAGGCATACATTCACAAACATTACAATACAAGATATTTAAAATAAATGATAGGTGACAGTTATTCTCTTTTAAAGATATTATGTTATTTTTAGGTTTCACTGTATTGTAAAATTGTAAAAACTTTTGAGCAAAATTTAACTAAATGTGATTTTATAATAGTGATTTTATAAAGTTTCCATAAGGAAATCCATAAACTGTACTATTTTGGTGTTTAATGAGCCCATTAGTGGTCTTTAGCTGCTATCTAGTGGTTATAAATTGCAAACTCACACAAAACTCTGTTTTTAAACTTTTGACCCTGTTATATAGCTTACCTAAAGACAAAATTCCAAAATTCAAAATTAATTTAGCCAAAAACTGGGGACTTGTTTGCAAAAGTAGGTTTTTAACATGACAGAAAATTTCACAGAGATGGACCAATCTCCATGAAATTTTGGATAAATGTTAAGTGTCAAATGACACATGTTTCCAACAAGTTTCGTAAAGTTTTTGTTTACATTTTATAGGGTTTTGGGTTTATGAGGCCACACTTATTTTTTTGATAATTTTTGATCTAGGGTGTCCAGAGATTATTACAGCAGTGGTTTGATAGAGCAAAAACCAGGGATTAGTTCGGAAAAGTATATTTTTAACATATTTGTTAATAATTAATAAACGATTTTATTGACAGCAGTGGTTCTTGAGGCAAAGTTGTTCAGAATGAGGAGATCTATCAAATGATATAAAACATTTTGTTTGAATATGTGAAACACTACATGATTACGGAGCAAAAAAACTCGTTAGTGTCAACTAGTGGCCGATTTGTTTCAAAATTCTCAAATGTGCCCACCAAGTTTCCCTTGTTTAATTGAGTTAACCCTTGAGTTAACCTTGTTTAATAAGTGCTCAAACTTCATTTGCCAATGGTGGCCATGTTTTTTGAGATACGCCAATGCCCTCATATAGATTTGTGCAAGTTTGGGCCAAGTTGCTGCATATCTAATTTTAAGCAGATTGGTTGTCTAGTTATAGCTGAAAAAATATTTCAGCCAAAAACATATCGTAGAGCAAAAAACATGTTTGCAATGAGACTTTGATAGGTTCTCCCCAAATTGAGGTCCATCTTCTCACAGAATTTCAAGTCTCTAGGCCTTACGGTTTGGTCTGCATGATCAGTCCGTAAATGTTTACCATTTTATAGTTCAATTGCCAGTTTTTTTCATTAATTTTATCATTCAATCATTTTCTAAGTTAAATAATTAAACATCTACCAGGAAAACCAGGTTACATTCACAATATGAACATATTCAAACTTCTATCTAACCTTGTCTTTACCCATTGCTTTCACAATTAGCAATTACATTGTGTGAAAAATAATGTAGATTGCATTAAAAATGACAACATTCATATAGTACACAGTCAGCAAATAAATATAGCTGGATTCATCTTTAATGCTCAGTTGTTTACATTTTATCGTACATTCTTTAACTATTAGAGGTGCCATAGAACAATTCCTGCTGTTTTTTCTTTTGAACATTTAACCCTCTAACCATTCTTTGTCTTGATTGGTAATCTCAACATTAAGACATTGTTCTGTTATACTGCACTGAGCCTGAACATGCTTAATATATTAAAATGAATTTGAGGGAGACTAATGAAATTTCTGAAGCTAGCTTAGTTACAACCATTCCCACCCAAAATATAATGTCAATTATTGATGGCAAAATTATATCCATATGGAGTTAGATAAGAAAAAAACTCAAACATGACTGAACTATAGTTTACTTGGATGTATACAGAAGAAATAGCACAAAACTAGAAGAAAAAAAAAGATATACATTTTTGTAAATATAACCAATTAACGGTTCAGTTTGAGACCATGTTTTTGGATTTTGAATACAAAATGTAGGCGGTCAGTGGGTGTAACGTCTGAGGCTGAGACTAGCTTGTGAAAGGGTTGTGAAATCACTCTATGTTAGCACAGATCATTCACATCAGAAAAAATATAAAAATGTGTCAAGCTGTGGAAAGGTGGGAGGGTAGAGGTTAGAAAAAGGGGAGGAAGTCACACACCAGCAAATAAAACACAGGCCTACAACTCCTTTAATTATGCTGTAGTGCTGAGCTGTCATTGCTGTCATTGTCATCAATTCGAGAATTAAGGATTACCCATTGGAGAACATCTCTAAAGCCATGTAAATATTTAATTATGTAGATAATTAACTAATAAGAAAATCCTTGGTCAGGTAAATGACAAGTATTTGTTAGGATTACACCAAAGGTTGTAGCTTGTAATGGGGTTAAATAATTGACATTTCCGCATTTCATGAACAGACAGTGGCTTAAGTAGCACTTAAGGACATTCATGTGAAGTACATATTTGGGAAACACATAAAAAGGAACAAACATTTGTAACCGTAAAAATCCTCTTAAGGTTTCCCACTGGGAAATGCTACCAGGTCAATGTGTTACACTGCAGCTTAATGAAGGGCTTTTCTTTTGCATTCCCAGAGAAATATGAAAGACATTGTCAGAATACTCCATCTGCCATCAGTGGTTCAACCGTAATGCTATGAAACGATGGGAATACTTTTTGTACAGATATAAAACAAAAACAATGATCTAATTCAACAATTCAGCACCTTAACATCACCATAGCGCCATTTTGGAGAGTGTACACTGGATATGTTGGCACTATGGTGAGGCTATGGTGATGTTAAGGTGCTGATATATACATGTCTCATATGCATGTCTCAACATATCAAGTCCACAAGACAATAGGGTGTCCCATTTGCCATTTAAGCACTCAGGAGGGTACTTGTTAGCACCCCACCTTGTGGATGTTATGCACCCTCGATCCTGCACCACTGATTTATAGTAGAGACATATATATATATATATATATATATATATAGATCAGTGGCCTGCACTGGTGCAAACTTGCACTTGCAGCAGACTTCTACCCAACAGTCAAAGTGCATATTACGTCACGAAATTGTGGACTCACGAGGGTTTAGGATGCCGTTTGGGACAGGACCTAACATGTCAAATGTGGTGTTGCTTCAGCCCTTTAAATACAATTATTTGCCTAAATCTGTGACTCCATGTGTCCCACAACAGGTTCGGAGGGGTCCACGCACAGTTCAGAGTGAAACAAAGTATGTAGAGTTACTAGTGGTCAATGATTATGAACTGGTAAGATCTCCTATTTATTTACTTTTTAGTTATACTTTTCCATATTTATTTTTTCATGTAATATGTGTCTTGATCTTTGTCTTTGTAGTTTGTACAGATGCGAAGATCAACCCCTCAGACGAGGAACTTTGCCAAAGCTGTGGTGAACATGGCTGATGCTGTACGTTCTGAAGTTTTATATTATACGGCCTTTCTCATGATGTTCTCTTTGAGTACTGTAGCAATTTTTTTACTTAACAAAACATTCTATTAAATTCCAGATTTACAAGGAGCAGCTGAACACTAGAATAGTGCTTGTCGCCATGGAGACATGGTCAACTCAGAACATGGTTTCTGTTGGCGATGACCCTTTGGTGACCCTGCGTGACTTTATGAAATACAGGAAGGAGAATATCAAAGAGAAGAGTGATGCAGCTCACCTGCTTTCGTATGTTATGTTTCCTTTTATATACAGATGACACACTCTGGCTTGGTCACTGCATTTAAAGCATGCAACATAAATATATATTTACACTGTGTTCTAACCAGTCGCAACGCGATAAGTTTCCAGCAACACAGCAATTTGTCTGTCAGCAATGGATGCAACAGATTTGAGAGATGACAAAATCAATCATAGTCAATCAAAGACAGGGTGGACAGGCTCTCTTGTGTACTTGCATTCCAGCAAAACAGATAATTACATAACGCAATTCATAAATACACTATATTACCAAAAGTTTTCGCTCACCCATTCAAATGATCAGAATAAGGTGTGCTAATCACTTGGCCTGGCCCCAGGTGTATAAATTCAAGCATTTTGGACAATTCCATGCTCCCAACCTTGTGGGCACAGTTTGGAGCGGGCCCCTTCCTCTTCCAACATGACTGTG
>JAUCNO010000318.1:6950593-6961810 GCA_032353835.1 Enteromius viviparus | reverse complement strand
CCTCATTAACTTTAACACCGCTTCAGTGTTATTATAAGGGAGTGTTAATTCAGTTTAACACTATTTAGAGCAGGACCGTATGTGCTCTGAGCAGTGTTGATTTAACACTGGGGATTTTACTGTGTACAAAAAGTCCTTTAAAGCAATATTTAAAAAGTTTTTACAATTTAAAAGAACTGTTTTCTATTTCTTAATTTATTATTTTTGTTTATGTATATTTATTTATGTGATGGAAAGGCTGTATTTTTAGCTGACTAATTACCATTACTCCATTCCTCCTGAAACATTTCTTAGTATTATCAATATAAAAATTATCTTATGGAAACAGTATTTTTGTGGAAACTGTAACATTATTTATTTAAGGATTCTTTGAAAAACCATCAAAAAAATCTTGAAGACAAATAAAAAGTTTACTTACCCCAAACATTTGTACATTGATTTCTGATCTCAGAGTATAAGCAACTTTTTCAAAAACTAATAGTTAGTAGCATCACTATGTTTTAGTTATTTGCTTCCCAAATGTTTTCATTTTTCTTTTTATGTTGATTCTGATTGCTTTGGGAGCCCCATATTAAAATGCAGGAATCAGTAGACAAGTATAAACCTAATTGAATGCAAGATCAGAGAATACTTATACTAATACTAATATTACAGCCATGATCAACAACAGAAATGTCTCTGTATCAAATTTAGTGATAGTTGCCAAATAAAATCTTCAACATTCGTGCAGAGACCGTTGAAACCACCAACACTGAAAAACGAGAGAAAATGAAGAAAATAAAGGTCTTCAGAAAAAGAAATAGTCAGCTAGACTTGTCTTAGGCCTGCAGAGGCTGACTGAAGTTGGTGCCTCCAGGGTTTTTAGGCTGCTCATTCTGCTCCCCCTTTCCCCTACATAGCCTGTAGTGTTTTCATAGTGCTGTAGTGTAGCATGTGTTCTTCCAGCTAAGAGCTCCCCAAACTCTCCAAGAAAAGCACAGCTGAGTCCAGAGAACTGTAAATATCGAGCTTAGGCGATCCTACTGATTCACCATCAAAATGCGTGCGGCTGGAATAACAGCAAAATAGTAGCAGAAGGGAAAACAAGGTCTCTGACGGCGTGCAAGCTCAGGCTGAAACCATCCTGCCAAATGAAAGGCGAATGAAAAATACTTGCTTTGTGTAATTTAAGACTTTATTTAGGTCGTGAAAGTGATTGACTATATTTTCAGGCCACGAATGTAATGGAAAGTTTAATTGTCTTGGCATTAGGGTTAAAGCCAAGCCATTAGAGTGTATCATATGTCAGCTTGTAAAGGAGCCAGTGTTCATTCTGGAGTGACCTTCAGCTGGGCCGAACGATGGCAGGCAGATAAAAGATTGATTCACACTGGTGGTGGGAACAACATCATGTACATCTGTGTAAACACCAGCATTCAGTGCTAAAAAGATACAGACTCTAGTCAGCAAATGAAGTGAAGTAGTTATGTTTTAAAGAACTGTTTTATGTGCATTAGAGCATATCGAGTTGATATGTATAGAAAAAGCATTTGAATACATTCATTTAGAACTAGATGTGAATCAATACACGAGACAAACTACAAAGCTTGATTTCATTTTGATGGCTTAATCGTTATTGCCCAATAGGTTTGTTTGTTACATCCAGAACATTTCTTCTTGTATTGGGTAACATTAGGGATAAAGGTGGAGCATCCATGTATTGACTTTGTGGTAAATTAAGATGAATCCAAAGACAGAATGTACCTTTTCTCTTAGTGAGAGGAACATCCCGTTCCTTAATGGTTTCCCGATCCTATTGATATGCAAACAACATGGCTTTTTCAACTGCCCTGGTAAAGAGCATATATTTTACTTCCTCAAGGCTCAAATACCTAACCGTACGTGTCCAATGGCGCGGAGATGAGCAGGCATATTCTATTCAGTCTCTATGGGGAGCTAAGCAGTAGAGGATTGTGGGAGTGGAGCAAACATCAAAAAGGGCAATCTTTGCCTTTCAAAATCTATTATTAGTGAAAATTCTGCTTTAATGTGACATGTATAAAACAGTTATTTTAAAAATGTAAAATTGTATACATATATTACAAGCAGTACACAGCGTACGTTACACGTAGTCATACACTAACACTGAAGACAATTTGAGCAGAATTCCAGTACTTGAAGAGTAACCTTCTCATTTTTCCTCATGTAACATTTAAACTGTTCAGTAATTATTCATTTAGAGGTTAGCTGAAGATTATTTGTTCAGAGTGCACATCAAAAACTGTTCTATTGGGCTTTTCATTGGGCTTTGCGCAATTCTCATCACACTAGATCAGCCTTCACGCTGTGAATGGACACCTAATGGATTGGGGACTGGAAAAAGGCCTCAGGCTTCTCCCTTTCCCAGCATGACCAGTCTGAATCGGGTTCGTTTGAGAGAACACAAGACATTTTTATGTATCTTCTCCATTTTAATGAGGGGTCCCTTAAGAAACAGATGGTGCATTAGTGGAGACAAACTCTCGCCGACATTGGTGGATTTTTAACAAACAACACCACGTGGCTCGAGCGGTGTGGTGCTCTCTCTGTAGATTATATATACAGTAGTCCACATTGTTTCATGAGCAACACTGGAATTTCCCCCTTTTTTATTAAATGGACACAACATTTTGTGGCCCCCGAGGAGGAGTGGAATATGAATGCGAAGAGGTGAATTTACAGCTGGCTTTGACTCTTTGGTTTGTAGTGCCAGCAGTAAAGATGCTGACTGGTTTGCTTTGAGCCCCACTTTATGTTAACCCTCAAAGGTGCATCCAAAATGTGCACTTGCATGGTTTCTTTTAGACAAACCTACTGTGTTTGCAAAAGTGCACATTTTTATATCAAGAGTTTAAATGCATACTCAACATTTTGACAGTTAACTGTGTAGTTTTTTGTTTTAGTGCCACACTTATTTTTTTGCATTTTGCAACACAGAAGTAAGTTATTGTCTTTATATGTATGCAACTTCGGAGAAAACGTGTGGCTAAAAGTGCTTAAAATAGAAACTATTTGCGAATAGAAATTACCTGTTGGCAATATCAAGCAGCATAAGTAAATGACACTGGAAGCCTCACATTATTCAAGTCAGCCATACCTCCCTTTAAATAAAAAATAAACCAGATTTTCATAACAATCAAGACAATAATTTTTTCCCACAACATTTTTGAATTTAACATGCCACATTAGATTGTGTGCCTTTAAGAATTCAAGACAATAACTATGCTCATTTGCTGTTGGTTCCTACAAAGCTTTACACAGGTTGTCCTAAATCAATCTCAGCAACTAAAACTGTTGAAACAATAAAGAACATTTCTTAAAAAAAAAACAGCTGTTTGTTTCTTATGTTGAGATCCTTCAAAAGGATATGCAAAACTACACATAGCCTGGAAGAGCGCATGGTTATTTGGCAATAACTACATTTTTGATGTTTAGTAATAATCGTATCTGTCTTCTTTTACTTCACTGTGACTGGGTGGGCCAATTTTCTAAACACCTCACAGATATCGCTGACATGTAGTATGAAAGTTGCGAAAGTTTGTAATGAGCCATTTTCACAGCTTAGTTTCAAAGATCTGAGAGACGGTCTATTTTTAAAGTACAGAGAGCTCTTTTATTTCAAGAGATGAAAGAAAAAGTGATTTTTTTTCATGATATGACTCCTTTAAAGTTTTTAAACTCCTTGCACGCAATCATAGAAATATCTTCCGATTGTTAAAGCACCTTTGTTATACAATGCCTTTATACTATTCCGGCTTAAACCTGCATTTTTTCCTTTCCCTTCGCACCTAAATGGAGGTTGACAGCTGTGTGCGGTTAGTCAGGCAAGAGCGCAGCCCGAGTTGGTGCGTAATGACGGTAATTAGCAAGATGAGCAGTGACATGTTTAGCGGATGCTCTGCGGTAGGTATGCGAACACTTGAATGTGGAGTACAGTGAGTTGCCCCCAGCTGCGGCAAGGGAGCTCAATCAGCGAAATCGCTCTTGGCCCTATTGTACTATTTCATCCATTTCCAATGAGTCAGCCGCATTTACTAATGCCATCCCATATATAAATACCCCACCTGCTTACAAAATTGACCCTATTACAACCTCGGAATGTTAATCGGGGACCTCCAAGAGGATGTTTCCCACACGAAACTGCATTAGTATTTCTTGTGTTTTAAAAAGCTACTAATTGTCAACAATGTAGCTGTCAAGGACGAGGATTGGAAATATTGATGTAGCTGACTCTGGTTGCACATATGTGCTGGCTTGATAAATGGGCCAAAGGAATTGTGCTGAACTGTAACAAACCGACGCGTAATTGTTATTCCGCGCAGCATCTGTTATGCGCTCTGCTGATCGTAGTAATATGTGATGGAGTAACTGGGAGCTTTGGTTGTAAAGCACCCTGCACAGGTGCATGTCCCGCATCAGGAGCCGTACGAAATAGATCAACCGCAGACCAACACAGCTGCGGCAACCTCTAGTTTCCTAAGAGCGTCCACAGCTGATTTAGTCAGGAACAACTTTGTCTCCGAGCAGAGTCAGGAAAAACTTGTTGTGAAGAGCACAGATCCCAATGTTTTATAGGAAAAGTTGCTTGGGGCCTGAATACTAAATTTAAGCGCATTACTTCACTGGAATAGCCACATAAAGCAATGAACAAATAAATGTAAGGTTATAGTGAGTCTGCTCTTTCATGCTCTACTGAGACCCTATTGATTTTCAAAGAGCATTTTTTATAGGTCTCTCACAGTCTTGCAGGCAGGCAGCAATGTTACAACCTGTGCATCAGAACACACCGAAACATAATGCCAAAAATTGAATGTTGGTCATTTTAATGTAGCATTTCATGCAACTGGTTTCTTCCTTAGGGGCTGCAGTTGACAGGGATAAAAAGCAACTGGCCCTATATTTTTGCATTGCTTCAATAGACAAAATAATATATGCATGTCATTATTTTCAGTGTATTATTATGTATATAAAATATGAGATTTTAATGAAATCTACTGAAATTATTTTTTTTATATTTTAATTTTTAATAAAATTTACTCAGGCTTATGCTGCTCAAGAAACAATGTTGAAAACAGTTGTGCTGCTTAATATTTTTGTGAAAACCATCATACTTCTTGTTTCAGGGTCTTTTTGGTGAAGGGAATACGTTTTATATATATTATATATAAATAATTTAGCAACAATTTCAAAGCCTTTACTGTTACTTTCAAACAATTTGTACTGCCCCTTTAATGAATATTTGAAAATGAGCTTCCGTGAAGTGTGTAACACAGATCCAATTGAATGTAAACATCCTTAAATCTGAAATTGCACCATGTATAAACTTGCATGAGTCTAGATGCTTTTATAAAGTCTCTCAAAAGAAAGAGTAGACTCTGAATCTTTTAAACAAGCTCTTTTTAAATTAATTCCAAGCTGCTTCACATTAATGTCAGTATTAAAACATTAGTGGCCACCAATTTTTTGCGAGCGCAACCCTAAAAAAACTGATTTTCACATTGATCTGAATGAATATGTAAATTCCTTCTTTGCCACTAGTGTCACTTTTGGAGTGGTAAAAATAGTGTTAAAATGAGACTAGTCTGACCAATCTGATTTTAGAAAATTTGGTTTGGAAAAATGAAAACGGAAACAAATTACTAACCATATAATTACACCATTAATGTATATTTTAAAAATGTATGTATTAATAATAAACTATTATTAGGACTTTTGTATGTTTCTTCATTAAGTGTAACAACGACCTCTGTGGCTCTCTCTGACCGTCATCAGCGGGAACCATCTCCCGAGTACTAGTTTCCACCCGGACCCCGTTCTCTGTAACACCTCATCACTCTGTGCCAGCTGTTGCTGGTTTTCTGGCATATTTAAGGACACGCTGCGATCATGCAAAGTTTTGTTTCTGCTTCGGCGAATCAGAATCAATAGATTTCTGTTATTGACTTTGGACTGCTTTTGGATTTACGATTCTGTGCCTGTCACCTCGACCTATTGCCTGGACTCAGTTTGTATGATCTTTTGCTTGTTACCCCGAACCATTGCCTGTTTAATCACTCTGCCTTTGCCTTGTCTTCGTTGTTCATGCTCTCTGTGTTTGACCATTGCCTGTACGACCACGATTTTTCATTAAAGCTGCTTATGGATCTAGACATGTCTGAGCCTGAATCTGCCGCACCACAGACGTTACATACTGAGCCTCAAATTTAATCTATTTATTGGATTGGTTTCTTAAAATTAAATTTAGCACCCCCTTTTGTAACAGTTAATTAAGGGGCAGCACCAGGTTTAATTAACAGGGCCTAAGAGATGTAGTATTAAAAGTCGAGTCACTCCGACGTTATATATGGGAACTTGCATGAGAGACTAATCGCCTTTGTGTATTAAGAAAAGACCAATAAATATTGGTGTGCATTTAATTAAAGCCAAGTGCACCTAATCACTACGTAACTATAAGAGAGCATGGATGTAATGCACTTGCAGCTTTTCGCTTTGGAGCCTCACTGCTACGGTGAGGCGCCTGGGGGACCTGGGTGCATAATATTCCGTCGGGCAGAAATGGCCCGTGGACTTCTTCCGTACCTCATAGTCCTGCCGTGGTGCTTCCAAAGCAGGCCGCTCCCCCGAAAGCCACCGGGCCCAGCGTCTCCTTTGGTGCACCTGGCTGAATGGTATCTGGGTTCTCGGCCTACGAGTCCGTTGCGGTTCCCCCCAGTGCCTTTCTTCCCGGAGGTGCATGAAGAGCTGACCAGGTCGTGGCGAGCCCCGTACTCGTCACGCCTGGCTAACAGCTCCTCTCCCCTCTCCACCCTCAACGGAGGGGCAGCCAGGGGGTATGTGTCGATCACAAGCGCACTGTGGCAGTGCATCTCTTCCCGCGCAGCGCCACCACTTGGCGTGGACCACCACGGCTCCCATCTAAGGCGTGTAAGACCCCGTCCACTCTAGTGGGCCGGGCTTACTATGCTGCTGGACAGGCTGCCACCTCCCTGCACGCGATGGCCACACTACAAGTCTACCAGTCCAGAGTGTTGATGCATCTGCACGAGGGTGGATCTGATCAAGGGGTCCTGCAGGAACTCCTTGCGGTGACCTTCATTGCCTGTAGAGCGAAAGTCAGTCGCCGCACGGAGTTCCTGCAGGACCCCTTGATCAGATCCACCCTCGTGCAGATGCGTCAACACTCTGGACTGGTAGACTTGTAGTGTGGCCATCGCGTGCAGGGAGGACAAAAACACCCGCAAGAAAAAGCGCCCCTGAGACAGGCAGCCTGGAGGTGATGGAGATTGCTCTTTGGGGGACGACAACATTTGCGCCCTCGCTCCCGGAGGAGGGCCTGGAGCAGTACCTGTGTCCTGTATCCATCCCTCTGGGCCCAGTGCCCCGAGGTTCCCATCTAACCAAATGTTTTGTCTCTCCCCAGATGTAGACCTGGAACCCTGGATCAACAGCGCGGGAACCATTGCAGGAGGTAAGGGCTGCCCAGAGCAGCCGGAAATGGATGCCGCTGTCCTGCGTGCGGAGGTTGCAGTCCTACTGACAAAGAACACAATTGAGCCTGTCCCTTAAGCCGAGATAAGGTCAGGGTTCTACAGTCCCTACTTCATAGTGCCCAAAAAGGGTGTTGGCTTGCTGCGCCATTTCCATGGGATCTGTGCGCTTTCTCTTAAAGGTTCCCCCAAGCCAAGGCGAACCTGTCTCCTCCTGCCCCACAGTCGGACCTAGAGCGGAATAGCTCCGACTGTGCTTCTACTGGGTCTCCTTCGCCCAGTAGGTTGTGGCTACTAAAACCTTATGTTCCACAGTCAGCCAGAAGGCTGTGTTTACCTTTACTTATTTCCATATCTTATCGATATAGTGTATTCCTTGAATTTCACATGTAAGAACTGAATAGAAAGAATAACAGAATTTACTTCTGGAAACTCTGAATACTATTCTAAGGTGTACTGCCGGACACACTGTGGTAGGCCTCCTGCAGTCCTCATTCTACGCTGTCCCTGGCGGCCGATGAGGGTCACACTCCAGAGGAACCCCAAAACTCACTGTAATCTGGGGCGCTATCTGGTCTCCCTCAGGTCAATTACATGATGATAAGACTAAGATTTCAATCATTCTGTCGTCTTTGAAATGTTTTTTTAAAGATCACTTCAAGCGCAGCATGGCTCTGTCTTTGTTTCAAGCATCATTATCAAGCTAAAACAGTCCAAACATTTGTAAACAAATTAGTTGGCGTGTTTTAATGGGAGAGGACAGCAGGTGATGGACCTTTCCACGGGAGAAAGCATTATTATGGATTATGGATAGAAGCAACATTCTATAGTTACCTTAATGACAGATTTATTTTGCACAAACACACAGCATTTCACTTTCATGGGATGTTAACTGATGGACTGGAGGTGTGAATTACTGTGACCTTTTTTTCAGCAGTTTAGACTCATTCTGACAGCACACATTCACTGCAGAGCATCCATTGGTGACCAAGTGATGCAACTTTTTTCCAAATTTGTTTAGATGAAGAAACAATCTCATCTCGGATGGCCTGGAGCTACGTACTGTACATTTTTAGCAAATGAAAGCTCTGTAATCATTTACTCTCCCCAATGTCATTCCAAAACTATTTTATAGACTATTACTTTGTGTGCTTTCTGAATGAAGTAGTATTTCATAAAAGTGAGTATTGTTGACGGGAATTGTTCATTTTGGTTGACCATCGACTGAAATTCAGTACAGCTAATATCACTTTAAGGAGGGCTAAGGAGAGCTATTAAAATGATTAATAAAATTAGATAGATAATAATAATAATAATAATAAAACAACATTCATGAAAAAAAGTGTTTAAACAAATATAATGAATCAGTGATTCATGATTACCCATTCATTTTATTTTTTTTCCCCTTTATTAGAATGCAAGATGTACATAAATTAGGATCACCAACAGGAAGAACAAACTAACAAACGAATAAAACAAAGCAAAAAAACAAACAAACAGGCAAAACAAAAAACCAATACAGTCAGGAATTGACAGATGTGTGCGTTTGTGTGTGCATGTATGCATGTAAAGGTGACTAGGTGGACATGTCGCAGTACATACATTGGAAAACAAGAGATGAAGGAGAAATAAAAAAAAAATTAAAGGAAAATATAAAGATATATATATAGATAGATAGATGGATGGATGGATGGATGGATGGATGGATAAAAATAATAATAATAACAATAATAATAAAACAACAATATTCATGAAAAAAATGTGTTTAATCAAATCTAATGGATCAGTGATTCATGATTACCCATTCATAAAGAAAGTCACTTGATTCATTCATGAATAAATCAGCTATTCAAACTAATCATTTGAATGAATGATTCAAGGATAAAATCAGTGACTTTCCGCCACCTGCTGGTGGATTTAGTTTCATTTTTAACCAATAACTTTAGTTATTTAAATGTAATATTTCTATATTCAAAATGTTATATTTAAAACATTCAACTTACCATGAATTTATAACTTTAGTTTCATTTATGTCACCTCTGAGCCTTACATTAAATGTCTAAAAAAAGGTTCTACAATGATCTTAATTAAATTCTGAGTGCAAAGTCCTGCCACCACAGCTGGACACAGCTAGTTTTCTCATTTCAGAGTAATTTTAGATTAAACTGTCAGATAAATGCCTCATACAAACGTAATATAAATTAAGGAATGAACATATAGCATAAAAATGATCAATTTGTGTACTACAAGGACAAAGCAAAGATCACTGAGGCCAGTAATATGCAGTAAATCTCTTTAGCAGTGTTCCAGCAGCAAGCTCAGAGGAACTTTATCAATCTATTCTCAGGAGACTAATAAAGCGATGATACTGATGATACATCTTTATTCCAACCGCCTAATGCAGAGGCCAAAGACTGTCACCATGGATACCTCACATGGAGACAGCAAGAGTGAAAAACAAATACCCTGAATGTCACGAATGTAGGGGCATTCGGCAGAATCTCACGGGGGGAAATGACATGAACCGTACCATGACTTATAGACACTGTTTGAAGATTTAGAAAAAGTTAGAGAGACGTCAATGGAAAACAAATTAAAGGCATCGGATCACAGACAACAAATGCATTCATTTGTTAACACACTGAAAGCAGCAAAGGCAGGGGAAAAGGTTATAATGACAGCTTCAAACTTATAGGGTTTTTTTTCCTGTATTTCCAGGGTCAATTTCCAGGGACTGAAATGATGCACTGATAAACCCTGGGTTATTGATCCTTTTTTGTGTGTCACTCTGCAGTTTCAGAGCTTGTCTGATCTGCGTCACAATGAACAAGAGACAGCGAGACTCCACCTCTATCTCATTAGTTATTGATTGAGGCCCTCTTCCAAATTACAAACTTCTGGACGTCTGCTGTCGATACAGAACAATAAAAATGTAATTCCTTCAAATAGCCACTGACTATGATTAACATGTATCAGTTACAGTTATTCATAACTACTTTCATAATTAAATAAATTATATAAATTATACAATAAGAGTTTATTGTTTTTTTACTGTTTTTTTAACTGTTTTTTATGTTTTTAAACTAAAGAATTACTATCTAACTAACACAATGAAGCACAATAAAAACATGCTAACATCATAAAAACCATGATTTTTGGGCAAATAAACTCTACATATACATACACACACACACACAAGGATTATAAAAAGTAAGCTATTATTATTTATCATATGTCTAACGATGTAACAAAATGATTAAAGAATATTGTGTAAAAATATTTTTATAATGTAGGCTATTTATTATACAGCTCTCTGGAATGCTTGATTCTGATTGGTCAGCTGAGACATTTGCAGGTTCGTTCTTTTCAAATAATAACCGCTCCAAAGTAATAACGCATAGCCGGTACTACTTGTATGATTCAAATCCCTCCGCGTCAACAAAGATTACCGTTTGGCGCCATCTTGTGACAAACACTGGACAACCACAATTTAAAATTTTAAATACATCCTTATTATATATTCATATGTAGATGTTATAAATTGTCTTACTAATGTTTGAATGTTAGTCACGTGGTACTATATCGTTTTGCGGAAGGACCGCCTCACCGCTCGTGCTCACGCGCATTTTTCGTATGATACGCAAACGCTTGCGCATTCAAAGCGCGAGTTCACAACAGATCACTTCCGGGTTTGCGTATCTTACGAAAAATG
>JAUCNO010000318.1:6932954-6943653 GCA_032353835.1 Enteromius viviparus | reverse complement strand
TATAACTGTAGTTAAGGTGTACCTTTAGAGTCTTCGTAGCGCGCTAAGAGACACCGTTATCGGAGAACGCAGCCCTGGATTGTATATGCTCGTGAATTATGTTTTATCTGTGCATATTTTTTCCCTGGTTAGATGAGACATTTTTAATATTTTGATTATTGATTTGTTTATTAAGAACATGCAACTTTTCCTTTCACAAGACATTTTATTACTGAAGTGAGGTCATGTGGATTACTTACATTCCTCCATTGGTAAGCAAGTGATTTAATGCTACATTTCTTCAGATAAGTTCTGATGAAGAAACAAACTCATATTTGAGGTGGTAAATCACTTATGGTAATTTCAGGTGGTAAATCACTTATGGTAGCCTGTTGTGTTGCCATCATAATTTTCAAAAGAGTAGCTTTATTGTAATTAAACTTGTATCTTGGTTGTAGTTTGCCTCTGATCTGTACATGAAAACATCTTATATGGAATAGTCCCATGTGTGAATACTGTATGGAATTGCAAATTTACACATATCAGAAGAATAAAATGCACAAATTATTATAGAAAGTGTTTTGCTTCAGTTTTTTTTAGTCGGCTGAAAATAATAAAACCATTTCCCTCCAGGGCAATGTAAACAGAAAGCTGATTTTAACTCTCCACATTCTCAAAAAGTAATGGATAGGATGATATTGTCCTTACTACACACTGGGCAACTATCCATATGGATTTAACAATTCCCTGATGCAAGGTCCAAAGCTAATTAAAGCCATACAGTGTGAAAACAAATCAAGGGAAGATGAGTGTGTAAACAGAGGTCAGCGCTGCTTTATCAAACAAAGACAGCAAATTGGGTCACAACTGTTTTGCTAAAAAGTCACACAAGTTTTTTCTCTTCTTGATCTCATTGTGAGATCTGAAAAGAAAACTGAAAGGATTTCTAAAGTGCTGCAGAATGTTTCAAAAATAGACTACACTGTACTTAAACCTGCTGTGGAAATATCCTGAAGCCAGTTACTATCAAAAACATTTTTTCTTTCAAAACCTGAGGCTTTTTTAGGCATTATGCAGTAGGTGCACTTTTGATGCTTAGTCTGTTCCAAAAGGTAACCGACTTAATGTTCCTCCTAAGGTACAGTAGCTTGTTTTAGCCAAATTCTATAACATGCATCTTTCATGGAGAAGATAATCTCAGAATGCTTAGTGAATAAAGAAACCCAATATAATGCATGCGTGAAGAGAAAGGCAGATAATAAATAAACCGTTCAAATGTTTGTGGTCTGTAATATTGTTTTAATGTGCAGTATTTGAAAGAATTGATAAATGTTATTGCAATTCAGTTTAATTGATCAATTTAATGCATCCTTGCTGAATAAAATAATTATTGTCTTTAAAAAAAAGTGTGAAGTAGTTTTTGTATTAGTGTAAAGTATTTAGTTTTAAGACTGAAAAGTACCAATAAAACATAATTGAGTGGAATCTTTCACACAATATTTGCATGCTCTATTTTTATTCCCCTCAGAGTATCACTTAACTAATAACTCTGTTAAAATCAATTGTGTGTTGAGTTTTCTATTCAGAGCCACTCAAAGATTGCTAAGTTATGATGCAGTCATAGACTACAGCTAACTTTGTTTTGGAACAGAGCCCTTCAATTCACAAGTTTTAGTGGTTAAGTGTAAAATGAATGGCACTTCATATCCACTTAAATGCAAGTCACGTATTCATCATTTCATTCATTTCTAAAGCCTTCCTGTGTCTTTTATTAATTACTTAGCAATAGACTAACTCAGAACATACTCAGCAAATGAGACATACTGTAAATTGCAGCTTAATGATCAGCACCATGGACAGCTCCCTGCTCTTTCATATTCATTGTCTTACATTAAAATAGGTTTCACTGATATAATAAATCTTCATATGTCCACACACGCATCTGATTATAAGTATGCATAGTATCTACCAGTTCTCTTTGGAAACAATAAGCGTTGTTGTGTTAAACTAACGTGTTAGTCTCTTCACATGCTTATCGCATTCTCAAGTTCAGCTATATGTCCTAGCTGGTGGGAGGGTGCTGTACAATTTACCTGGATGAGCTGTCATTGTTTAAAATAACCGCTCACTTCTCGTGCTCTTATTCACAGTTTGGCTCGTCTGCGGAGCCAGCAGTAGCACTTTAAATGAGGAACTCTGACCGTGCAGCTCAGGGTTATCTGTGCCTCTCAGCAATCAGTTCCGTGACCTTATTTCCCAGTGCTGGCACACATTTACTCTCACCATCGCTGTTGTGTAGACTTCCTCAATGTCTATTATAGCCCAACATATGTTGTTGTGTTTTTCTGCTAACATGTAAGCGGATTCTTTTTGAGATCAAACCCTGAAGGTCGTGTTGGGTATGTTTCTGTTCTGATTGGCATGTTGGGATACAGCATGTGAGGTTTCGTTTGAGGGATCTGTTAGCTATATAGAGATTTATGTAGGCCATTAATGGATTGTTTTGTTTTTTTTCTATACAGTAGAAAAACACATGGGCTTTGTTACAAAACATGATGAGCTGCCTTACTGCCTGCTCCATACAAAGGAATTTGTATTGTAAAAACAGCATCCTAAATGTCACTTAACCTAATTAGTGAATTATTAGGGACCACATTAATAGGACTGCTCATGATAGACCTGACTAGTAATTAATTCCAGTGGAGGTCGATGTAAGCATGGTGCTAACGTGATATATGCTAATAGAGTGCAACAGCTGGGCTAAGGATGTTGAAATCCTATTCATTTTCTCAATACAGTAATTGACTTTTAATGTTGATTTAATGATAATGATCAATGAGTGGTATATGTTTTTGTTGAAGCCATTAGCCCAAATGTATGTGTGTATATATACAATATTAATTTATATTTATATATTATTTATATATATATATATATATATATATATATATATATATATGTATAATGATATATAACAATTTATATATTTTATATTAGTTCATATGTATTTATATATACATATAAATATAGACAGTATATTTTTCGATTGCAGTGTGTCAGGGGATTGATTTCTTTCTTTCATTACAGTCATTAAGTACTATGTCCAATTTAATTAATTAATTAATTTGTTTGTTTGTACAGTAGCTGATTGTTTGTTTAATGGCTTATAAATCTAAATCCATGTGAGAAAAATATATTGAAAAAATACTGTAACCATGCTTGAAAAAATTGAGTGGACACTTACAGTATACGCATATACATTACAGTACATCAGCACACAATCATAATCATACAAAAAATAAACCAATCTTTAAAAAAGCTAAAAATACACAAATCTATTTCTACATGTTGCAGTTTTTAATTACTATGAATACCTACATAAGTGTAACATTTCTACATTTTCTACCATCTTGAAGCTTTTATTTTATTTCATGCGAAGGAAATTTTAGGAGGTGCCTCCATGGGTCTAATGTTATGTGTAATGTTTTTTGCTTTTTCTATGCTATATAGAAGGGAAGTAGTTACATTTGAATGCAGAGTAGGTTCTCAAACTGCAGTGTTGTCAAATGCTTAATGCAGGATTTAGAGATTGCTGGAAGACAGATGCTCTGAGAATGCCTAAAAATATGTGCCTGTACCCCTGTACTAGATGACTTGATTTGCTGTCATCCTGATTATTGTGATTGTATAACCTCATAAATTTTCCCTGTAAGACAGCGTTTTGCATATAAGCTGTCCATATGGTTTGGTAGGATCCATAATCCATTATAAATAAGTAATCCCACAATGTATTTGTCAATACAGATGCGTAATCCATGAGTTCTCACTGGAAATCTTGATTGCCATTCTTGTCCATGCATGCAAATGGACAGGTTTCCGTCACTGGTGTGGTAATATATGTGCATAATGATGACCGGTCCACTTTCATCTCAGCACATGAAGCCCAACACTAGAGTCACAGCTGCTCAGCTTATTTGCTCATTGAATTAGACCAATCATGAGCCAAATGGAGGAAAGACCGAACACAGTTACATGCGATGCTTATAAATCAGTCTTACTCTCTAATAGAACATTGGTATTTCAGCTCTTCTTATTACCCAGATGATCTTGCCACAGTGAAGGTTTTCACAGAAATTTAGGCTAAGATTTACTGAGGAAAAGGGGGGAAAATTGCTGATGGTCTCCAAGGCAGGAAGCTCATTTAGTTTCAGTGGAGGAATGCAGCCCCTTTAAAAGAAGGCCAGCTCTCTTTAAGGTGTTTTGTCTCAAGTCCTTTGCGGGTGGGCGGCGACCGACAGAGCAAGCGGTCATCGGAAAGGGTTGTAGTGCTTATCCTGACTATCTACATGCCTGGTGCCACCTAAAGCCACCCTTTTTTCTCACCACTGACTGAGAACACACCATTAACAGAGCCACAGCTTGACAAGAAAAATGAAGAGAGCTATTTTCTGTGGCCTCGAGTGCCAGGCTGAATAATGAGCAGACATTCTTTCTCTCTTCCCCCTCCACGGATTCACTCCTCCTTGTGAAGACCCAGTCAGAGAAGAGTGTTTCTGTCTCTTCCCCCCCTTTTTTTTCTTCTCGCTCTCTCTTCCTGTGCCCTGATCTGTGACTTCTTTTCCAAGGAAACCAGGGCAGGAACAGACTGTGTGTGCACATCACATTCAAGATCTTTGAGAGGTGAATTAGATAAGTGTCTAGTGTCATCTGATTTATTGATTTGAGGACCAGATATTTTGCAACCAAAATGTCATGAACATTCTTACTGGAATCATACTGGAATGTAGGTGTCTTACAAAATAAGAGTCTTGTTTAGTGCATTATTTTGTTTTCTAAATGGAAATAAATGTCAAGTATTTCTTATAAATAGCAATGACATTAAATTGAGAGCAGCTGGAGCTGGAAATCTCATTTAAGAGTGTCACAGTGAAGTATGACTATTTTTTTATTTTATCATATTCTTTTAAGAGTAAATTGTATGCATTATGCCATGCACATTCATTTATAGTTCTGTATTTAGGATGCACAATAATGGATATCTGATGATATTAGAGATTTAGTCAGAAATCGCATCAGAAAGTGTATTGTGTCTGTACAGTATGTTCTGTAAATATATGATTAATCATTAATGGCAACATGTTTTTTCCATATTATTCAAGCTATATGATATTTAATGACACAAGATTAAATGAAAAAGAAGAAGAAATGTACTGATTATACTTAAAACCTAAGTTGGTTTGGAAATATAAATAATAATAATAACAATATCAAAAGCAATGCTCTGCATACATGTATGTATGCTTACATATAAAATATTTATATCTTAAATATAATTGATATAAACTATTTAATATTTAATTGTGAATATTTGTTCATTTCCACAATTCAAGTCATCTTCAAAACACCAATTTATTGTTATAGTTATTGTTAAAGGATTACACAAACCATAAAACTAATATGCTTTTTGTACTTTTTTGTACCATACATTATATATGTGTGTGTGTGTATGTATATATATAATACTAATATTTTTTTTATTATCAGGCATTTATTGGTTATCAGTTACAATATAATACAGCTTAAATTTTTTTTTTACTTAATGGCCTGAATTTTTATATCAGTGAATCCTTATTCTGTCTTTATAATAAATATCAACAACTGAATCATTCTCTTAAGGCATATTAGGAAAAACATCTGGGATGTTGATTTTATTTGAAATAAAAGGAAATATTTCCATTAAGCGAGCAAGCAATTTTGTGGTGTATTGATGGAGTCACAGTGCACAAGTTGAAGCACACAAACACACACACTAACAGAAAGAAAAGGGCATTAACCAGATCCTATATTCTCGAAGTGGCTGTGTTCCCTGCAGACACCTCTTCCCCTATCCTTGAGTGCTAATAAAATGACGTGAGGACCTTTTTGCTGTGCAGACAGCGTGAATTCACAGCCGGAGAGCAACCGATGAAGCGTCATGGGTGTTTTTCCTTTGCTGTGTTCGTACTGGATTGCGTATACAGATGTCTGAGTGTGTTAAAATGTGAATTTGTGTTTTCGTCTGTGACTCGTGAATGCAGCTGTTCATCTCTTTCTCCTGTGTAAACATGTTGTTTGTGTTAATATTTGTCTCCGAATGAGCGTGAGCGCATGAGGGAAAGGCAACTGCGGCAGCAATAGTTCAGCTGGCTGTTATTGGGCATGGGGTTTGTGATATATGGTTATGGCCATTCATTGAGAGCCAATTAGGCCTCCTCTGTTTTGGAGCGCCGTAGAATTCCATAATGCACTACTCTCCAGAGCACCCATGGCTGCCTCCTCCAATGAATAAAGAACAGGAAATAGAATTCTCAACAGGAGGATTTGGTAGCTCATGTTTACTCACTCGTCACAGCAGCAGTAAATAAGCGATGTTCTTCTCTTCTGTTTTGATATAGATAACAAGCCATTTTCTATGGATCCACTGATCATCATCTACTTAAACCGCAAGGCTCGTTCCTACAAACACATCTGAGTCCTGCGAGCAGGTAATTTTGTGTTTAATTTTCATTTTTGTCCTTGTTTTTTTTTTCATTTCGAGCCCAAACTTGTTCAGACAGCATTTGCTGTTAATCACACCACAACCTTCCAGCTTTAATCAGCCATTGTGATTTACAAAAGGAGGGGTGAGAAGAGACCAGAGGATCTGCTGTTATGCAGAATTGAGCACAGGCTTTTATCCTTTCAAACACTGGCAACAATTGTACGACAGCCTGACCTCTTTTCTGATGCTGATTAGCGTGGTATTTGAGCTGACATTAAACATGGTGCAGTAATTATGCTAAAAGGTAACAGAGAGGTAAATGCAAGCAGGGAAAAGAGGCTCTTCGTTCTGATACACTTTATAAACTCTGCGGTCAGGTTAAGTGGTGGACTCTACAGATATGCAGCGGTTTCCAGATAAGGCATTAGCATTAAAGTAAGAAATCACTATCTATAGCAGCCATTAGGTTTTCCATAAAAGCAGTTTTGTGAGATCTTGTCTCACAGCATTATTTCGAAACTTTGCATCAAGTTCAACGGTGCAGTAAACGGCTCAATACCCGGAGCAATTCATTAGCAGTAAATGTGCAGTTATAGCATGGGTTTTAAAGTTTTAAAGTGGGTTTTGCTAAAATAATCTAGTTTATGCCGGGAACTAAAAGATGAAATATTAAGTTTAACGCAATGTCTGTTAGTTTAGCTTTTTTCTTTTGAGGGGCCCTGTGGCAGTCCCGGTTCAGAAAAGGGATCAAAATCCAAGAATGAAAGAAATAAAAAGTAATTTTATGGTTTAGAAGTTCCTTGGTGGTATATGTATATATATAATTATAAAGATAATATATCATTTACATATAACTTATTACAATTATGTGTATAATATATGTACAATGTATTTCATATAAATATAAATTATTATTAATATTTTATTATCTGTTTAATAAATTATAATAGTAAATTTGGGGTTTCTCTAACCATTATCATTTTTGGTAACACTTTATTTTAAGGGTCCACAATAATGCATCAGTTAAGCATTAATTAATGGTTAATTTGTTCACAATTTAAAAACTTACACACTAGTAAGTAATAATTAACCTAACATTTTAAGGTTAACATTACATTAGTTAGTGCTAGTATTAATTAATTAATTTCTGATTAACTTGTTCACAATTATGCATCAGTTAAGCATGAACACACATATAACTAATGATTACCTGAACATATAAAAGGGGTATATTAGCCGTTATTTACAATTAATTAGTCATTTTAAAAACAAACATTTATCAAACTTCCTTTATTAGGACTAAATTAGTGGCAGTTTAGCGTTATTTGTTACCTTATAGTCTATAAAATTGAATATTACTCAATAGGTGCCATAATGTTGATTTAGAACAGGGGGTCAAATAGTCTTTATTACAATATTTTTGCTATAAATATGCAAACCGGCAGTAATTAAACATAAAAACAATAACAAAAAAATTTAAATATATATAGTTTAATATTATATATATATATAAGTAAAGATTCTAAAAGTTATATATATTTTCAGTAGTAACAACAAATTACATTTTATTTTATGATATCATGTTTTTAAATATGATGGGTTCATTCTAAACATGGTGATTATATCTAATGTGGATACCCAACATAATATAACAATGTCATGACAAAAAAAAATGGAAAGGTCAGCCATCTATTAATTATCATGTTAGGGATAACCCCACCCCCCCTAATGCCATACTTTTACTTATTCTTTTGTTATTTAAAAACTGTAAAAAGACCTTTGTCTCAAAATATATGCATTAATTTGATCGATTCTCATTTTCTGCTTAAATCTACAGAAAATATTAGATCAAGCAAGCACTAAAGCAACTTTGCGCTGCATCGCATTGAAAGATCAGAGAAATACACACCGGAATCTTGAAAAGGGGTTGATTTGGAAAGTGAAACGCCATGTTTAAACGCCTACTATCAAAGTCAGAGTCATGCCATGGTAGTGGTTAATTATAATCATATGCATTGTACATAAATGATACTGTATCTCACAAAGTTTCATGGTATTAAATTGGTTGTTTTCCATTTACTTCCATACTTTAGAGTTTTAAGATGTGCTTTTTTATTTATGGCCGCTGAGACCTGTATTGAATGAAATCACTGGGATTTCTCCTCCATCTAAAATGCTCATACTGTTGTAATCTATCACATCCTCACCAAGCAGCATTTGAACGACATGCTGCTTTTAAAAGTGTGCTATTCGAATGTTTAATATATATTCAGATTAGACTCTCCTCTCCTGCGAGGCTACAGGACGTTGCTGGAATCGACTGTGTTTTGGGACTCAAACAGGCCTTATTGAATTTCCCAGCAATATCGCTCAGAATCTCATATTGTGTATTTATTGCAGGGAGATGATTGACAGGTTTTTAGAGATCGTGAGACGTACGTGGCACTTTATAATTGTGTTGTTTCTAAATGGAGGAAAATGTTGGACTTTGTGTGGATTAATTTGAAATTCAAACTCTTAGTGTTGCGTCCGATGTAAATAAGAAATACTTTGAGTTACAGCAAGGGTTGGTGGGTAGTGGGTGTTTTGCAGCGCTAATCAGCACAAATCTGACACTGGAGACACAGCCGAGCTTGTTTATCACCACACTGCCTTTTATAGCAGGTGTAATTTTTCTACTGTCTGAAGCACTCATCTGAAATGTACTAAATCACACCATTATGTTCCACACTAAACAGAGAGAGACCGACTGCGCTTGATTCCGATTGAGTTTGACGTTAGCATCTTGCTAAGCTAACAACATGCGTGAAGCTAGAATAAAATGTTCTTGTTCTTTCTTTTGATGTTTTGAATGTTCAGGTATTCATATTACAACATATACAAATTTATATCTAAAAAGGGGAACATAGTAGTATGCTTTAAGTATGCTGCAATGTTCACTTTAAGAACACTTACAAGTATACTTGCAGTACAAAACTACTAAACCAGTACAGTAGTGCTTACTGAGACTAGTGTACAAAAATGCTTCAAGTGCTTACTGTAATTAGTAAGCTATTAGTAAGTTTACTTTTAGTGTAATTTCAGTACAAACTAAAAATAGAAGATGTAAACTAGTTGTGTACTCAAAGTTTACTACTGTTACACTTCAAGTATACTTAAAAGTATACTTATGTGTACTAGAAAGTGGGCCATTTAGGACCAAGGAGTATTGAAATAGTACACTTACAAGTACACTTCTAGTACAGTGATATTTGTATACTTACTACATAAAGTGTGCTTAAAAATGTGCTTGACTAACTTTTTATATTCATAAAGTAAATATATGTTCTTTCACTTCACATTTTGACATTGTGTGTGTTGAAAGCATGTCCTAAATAGGGATCTTAATACAAAATACATAACAAGCATATTTCAAAACGGCTAGATAATGCTGTTTTGTAGGTTAGAAAAGTGATGGCTACTTTCTGAAGCAGTTCTTTTGTGCTGTTTAACTTCACTTCAGCAAAACAAGTGTCTTTGTGTGCTGGTTTGGACCTCAGGACTCTGACTCTTATCAGCAGGTGTAGTGTAGAATAACACTTTAGGGCTCATTCTCTCTCTTGGTGTGGTCCTGAGGGGCGTTTGCTGTGTTCTGTCCTAGTTGTCCATCTGTCAGTATTTCCTGACATCCTGGCCCTCTAATAATAATAATAACGTGTGTTTGTGCCGTTTGCAGTGTGTTTGTGTTCAATAGGCAGAATGTGATGATACCAACAGGAACTAAGCCAAAGCGTCTGTCCTTGGTGTCCAGCGTTCTATAAAAGTCTCTTCTCTTTCTCTCTGGTCATTGCCCTTTGTCTGGCTGTGTCCACCTGTCACTCCCTGAGGTGAGCGTGGTGACCAGGAGAGTGTGTAATTAGTGGCGTAGCAATGCGGTCAGCGCTGGCCGCCCACTTCCTGTTCAGGGTCAGGTTCGAGGCCATGACATGTTGTTCTAAATATTGTCAAAGTGAATTTAGAGATCATGGGTCACTGGGTGCACGAGCGGCAACAGCACTGAGGAAATAACGGTCAGAGGTCAAGCACAAGTTTTACTGGTCGGCAGTGTATAAATTGAGTTTATTTTTTGGCCCTTGCTATGATATGAATCCTTAAGTTCAATAATGAGAGAAATAAATGACAGACAGAGTTCATGGTCAAAAAACAGGCAAAAGGTCGGGG